>WEKY01057664.1:1004628-1052678 GCA_013390045.1 Picathartes gymnocephalus | reverse complement strand
GCCGGTGCTTTGTGTCGCCTCCCGGCTGCTTCGTGTCACAGGTGTCCGTGCCCACGTAGCATCCCCAGGGTTGTAAACTCACTTTTATGGCCGTAGCTCCTGTGAAAAGTTACTTTAAGTTCTACTGGAAATTTGCTCGCGCTAATGTGGCTGCGCAGTCAGGTAGGTTGTCACTACAGAGGTCCCTTTGCTAAACTATACGTTAATTATCATACGCACGACGAACAGAGAGAACCAGGAGTGCCTGGCTGAGGTTTGGATGCTTAAACGTGTTAGAGAACGAGGAACGACTTCGAGGTATTGCTTAGTGCTCGAGGTGCTTCATCAGCAAGGAGCAAATGCAATTTAAAAGAAAATAAAAGGTAAAACTGGTTCTGTTGCAATGTCTCAGCAGAACGTGGTGCTGGAGTATTAAAACTCTTGCACTTTGAAATCAGAAGTGAAGGGTTGTGTATCAGGTATCGTCGGCTATGACAAATAAAAGATTACACCTAGGTCTGTTAGACACACAAAAGATGTTATCTAAATAAAGCTGCTGAAAACTGGTCAGACTTGCTTTCTGAGGTGCACCAGAATCTTCTTATTGTAAGTGAAAAGGCTCTGTAGCAAAATCATCTCAAAGTACAAAGTGCAAGAGTGAAAGGGTGTCCTTTAAAGGGTCGTGTTGAAATTTTTTTTCCTTGATAAAAATATAAAGGGAAAAAACCCCTAAATTTCGTAGTGCTTTTAATATTGGGTTTTTAGTACCTCTGCCAAGTACTATAATTACTGGATATGCATTTTTATACCATGGTTGCTACACTAACAATGCTTTAAAATATTCTGATGATTAATAATACTTAATGCAGTCCGTGTACCTTAATATTAGAGAAATCCAAATTATGTTAGTGAAGCTACAGGATCTGAAAGTCAGCAGAAGTATTAAAGCTTATTTGTTCATTTTGTTTGTAAAAGTAGTTTGTTGTAATTGAGGTATGAACCTTAGCGGAGGTCTGAGAACTTTCTTGGTCCTGTTGATCAACTCTTTAGGAAATATTAGGAAATTGTGATAGATAAGTGCTAAAAGAATCAAGTGTAGAGTGTTGCAGCTGATCTGGGATGTACATCCCTGGGTGTTTTTTGGCTGGACAAACCCCCCTGCCAAGGGGAGCCAGCAGAGCACAGGACAGGGGTGTCCAGCTGAAAGGGCTCTGTGTGTGTGGAACATCTGAAGGCAACGGTTTGCAACAGTCACTCTTAAAATTGTATTTTCCTCAGGCCTGTACCTGAGCTGTTTCTCAAGCTCTGTGTAAAGCTCCTCCAGTTGTGCTCTGATTAAAAGGAGACCTGGTGTTTGTTGTGTCCGTGTTAGGTTTGGCCAGCAGCACTTAAAGCCCTTTTGTGCCAAACCAGTTCCTTCAAGTTGAGTGTGAAGTTCCCAGATTACAGGAACAAATACTTGTGTTGTCATAACCCTCTCTATAAGTGATCTCAGGGGTGTGCTGCACTTCTCACTTGTTGGATTTCTACATCCACATGGCTTGGGCATTTAACAAAGGTGTATTTCATGTCAAAATGAATTTTATTTTGGAATTTCACCTAATTTTTATAGAATTAAGTATAGCTCTTAGTACTCATTACAGCCTTGTGTTGGCAGTCTGAGGGATCTCTGACCTTGGCCTTGCTGGAACTACAACAGAGTTACTGTGAAATCCGTTTTTATTTTGAAGATTAACTTGTGCCTTCTGGTGCTCTTGTCCATTGGCTGTGGCACAGGGGGAAAAATCCGAGGAATGGTTTTCTCTGAGGACTCTGCTTGTTGACTAAATTTAGGATTATGTTATTAGCAATAAGTGCATTTCCAGTAGCACTTGTATTGACTCAGAGTAAAAACACCTGGCAAGGAAAGGAGGTGATCTTGAAGGTAGGAAACAAATTTTCATGCTTCAAGTCACAAGAACAACGTGAACTTTTGGAAGAAATTGTTGTAAGTCAAGATTGAATTATTTTGCCCCTTTTGGGGGGGGTGTCTTTGAAGTGCTGAGGATTTGGGGCTGTGCACTGTGCTGTTCCTGTGTTTATATTCCTGTGACAGCATAACTTGTGAAGCTGTTTTGTGACTCTGGGAATTCCTTAAGCATGGGTAGGAAGGATGAGTGTTGTGCTGTTTAAGCTTCAAATATTCAGTGAACTTCTTTCCCCTGGATATTGGATCAATAAGTATTTCCATGGTAATAAAAATAGGTATGAGGGTGTTGATCATAATCAACTGTTGTAGATTATTAAAATAAAATTATAGTCTACCAAGAAACAAGAAAGTAAACATTAACATTTTACTGACCAAGCTGAATGAAAGGTAGAAATATTTGGAACTGGGCAGAATATGGGAATTGGGGCACTTTCTGCCCGTTGAACAGGGAGGATTGCATTTACAAGGAGCTGTGTAATTGCTGTAAGCACATGCTGTTTGCAAGACATGAATATTGTGAATTGCATAAATGCAACCTCCTTCTCAAATCCTTATTTTTGCAATAAATACTTCAGGAACCCGTTGCTTAATTGCCTGGTTGTGACAAGCAAGACAAGGCTGAAACAAAAAAGTAACTGAAAACTAAAGTATTCTGCTGGAAAACGGGGCTGCATTGAAAGTTGCTGCCCTCCAAAAGGCATTTTCGTGAGCTGAGCTCTGCTGCTCTTGTGCATAAGCTGCTGCCTTTGCCAGTTTAAATAAATAACATCTTTGATTTTGGCCAGTGTTTTCAGTCCATCCTCTGGAGCACGTTCGGAGCCCGGTCTGTCAAAGGCCACTGAATTTTGTCAGTGTTAGGAGTTGCATAACTCCTTTGTGAGTAATTACTGGCAGTGACGTGGATGACTCAGCTCTACCTAGTTTTGTGCATCTCTCAGAATCTCCACAATCGCCTGGTGTTCTGTTAAGGAGAGAGAGTGAAACATCGGCCCTGATTTGAGTGCCCTCAGCCATTGCAACAATGTACAGATTTTGTAAAGATCTTGGAGAACAAGTTGCCTTAAAAAAAAAAAAAGTATGCACATTAATACTCTTAAAGGGAAAACAATGAGTGTCTTTATGCATTGAAAAGTGCTGCAATACAGTAATAACGATGCGTGGTTTGTATACCACTTCTGAAATTGATTTTGGAAATCTCCTGTAGTATTCTGAGTCTGTGGCAGGTAGCTCACCTTGCTTCCTGCAGGATACCTTTGGAGAGACTTCACAATAACCCTAAATCCAAACAATGGTGTGATTTGTTTACTCATCATAGATAGAATTCTGCTATTTATGTACTACTTCACTACATTAAGAATAAAATTTGAAATAGTTGCTTTCATCAAGTTTAAATCTTATCCTTTTCCAGAATTACCTGCCCTCAGACATGATTTGGAGACTGGCTGCTTTATGCTCCTTGATTGTGGAACTACGCTCATGTACACAGGCAGGAATGAAAAGATCTCAAGTCCTTTGCTATTTTAGTGATCCCTGTGCTTGGGGTCAGCTCTGTGTCTTGCCTGAGCTATAACTTGCTGGAGGCACACGTAATTCTCCCCTGATCTGATAATGGGAAGGATCAAAATGTTCTTTTAAAATCACTAATTATATGTTGCTGAAGGTTTGGTATCCTGTCTGAATGTATGATTTATTTGCCACAGGAAAAGAACTTTATGGCTGTCCCCAGTGATTGATTATGGGTTTCAGGTGTTTTAGATTGCTTTATCTCCCTCTTTCCCTTGGTGTGTTAAGGAGTGTGAGGGAGTTCCGAGGCCTCTTCCCTTTGTGGGTGGAATTGAGGGGCTGGGGCTGGCCCAGGGTTTGTGCAGGTAGGGAGTGGATGTGCCCAGAACCCTCAAATTCCTCAGACCTATCTCAGGAAATACTCAGTAGACCAATGTGTTGCTAATTAAATTAATGATGCAAACTCTCTGTAGATGAGAATTAAGAATAAATGAGGAACAAATGTGGTCGTCCTGACAGGATATTTTTTTTCGAAGTCTTTTTGACATGATTGGGATTTCCAATGTAAGCTTCCACTTGAATATTTTGAAATAAGTACTTGAAGCTTTCCTTCTGTGTGTGGGGAAGGAAACTGGTTATTCCTGTGTTTATGTGGGTGAACTGAAGTGCAGGTCTGGGAACACCACAGTAACTTCCCAAATGGAGCCCAGGGAAGGAGGAACTGTGGAGGATAGAGGAGCTCTTGGTGATCCTTGGGTAGAATTTTACCTGTTTGAAGCCAGACAAGATTTTAGGTGAGTGGTGCTGAATACTGCTTTTTACTTCTAATTATAGTATGATGATAAAATTCCCAGGTCTGCTTTTTCTAGAATTTTTAAAATTCTGTTTGAATGCCTCAGTAAAGACATGGAAAACCAGGGCAGGGTGAACCTGCTTTACATCCTCCACCGCTTTTCCTGGGATTAGGCATTTTTGCTGACCTTTTGCCTGGCTTCTTTCAGCCAAAACCTGTAGACCCACCAAGTCCTAAGGCAGTTACCAGTGAAAACATCCTTAATTTGGTTCAAATCTTTGTAATACTGGCAATCCTCTGTTCTGCTGTAATAATCAGAGGAAAAACATGTGCAATAGTCATTAAGCCTTTTCCCAGCCCACAGAAGCCTTTTGGATATTCTCCCAGGGTAATAGGGATGGTCCCAGCCATGGGATCCGTGGCACTGTTTAAATCCAGAGGCACAGTGCTCCCTGCTCCATGGGAGGCACTTGGGACCTTCAGCCTGCACCTCTGCAGAAGTGAGTGTCTGACCTGCCAGGTGCTCTGACTTAAACTTTGAGTTCCTCTATTTACATAGTTCCTTTTGTTGTTTTATACTGATCAACAACGTGGGTGCTTTGTGTCATTTCCAGAATGTGTGTTTGGAAAGTATTGTCAGTGTTTGCCTAAATGTCTGAGTTCAGTTCCTGTTTTCATGGGAGTTAATATTTAAAATGTTCAGTTGTAGGACTTTAGCAGCACTGAACAGTAAAATGATTGAAAGATGAAGGAATCTCCTTCACAGTCATGGTACTGGCTTCTTTCACCTGTTCTTGTTATAGAGAGCTGTGCTTTTTAATTCTCAATAGTAAATTAAATTTGTGCGTTCGTAGATATTTAGTAAGTAATGACTTACAGGATAAAATAGTTCTTTTCTATATATGTTTATGCATAAATATTCATTATTAAATCACTAAAAGGAGCCTCACTTGGCTGTGGAAGCTGCATTTTGTATCTGGTTTCCACAGAAGTGGGAAATAAGTATTAACTGTCACTTTTCTTTTTTGCCAGCTTCTGGTTATTGAAACTTGGCCAATTAAGTGACTGTACAAGACAGTAATTATTTGATTTGTCATTGACTTTTTTTAGCTGAATTACTTAACAAGCTACCAGACTTTGGGTTATATTCCAACAGGTTTGCAGATTTTTATTTCTTGGTTTTTTTTTTGTTCAGGCTTCACATACAAATATGGCAAAAGTGTGGTTGTGTGTATCAAGCAATAAACACAGATTCATGGCCTTGAACGTCAAATTCTTGAGACTAAAAATTGGCAGGTGTCCCAGTCTATATCAGTACAGAGAGACTGGACAGGAAAAAACAAACACAAACCGAGGAGCAACAATGAAGGGGAAAAGTATATGATAGGAAATTGTTAATTAAGATGATTACCTGCCATAAAAATCCAATAGCTTAGTGTACTTGATTTGCCAGCAAGTTGAAAGTACATTAAATGGTGCTCTCAGGAACAGCATAGATGAAATAACACACTGATTTTGGGTTCAAGCCCCCATTCCAGCCCCATTTTTTGTATCTGTATTGGTTTCAGTGTATCTGCAGTTCTTCTGGCTGGTGGCATTGGTTCCAGAGCTTAAATTTAAGTAACAAAACTTGGAAAATGTTGCCCATATTTATAAAGAGAAAAGGGGAAATGCCCAATAAAATCACTTCAAATTGAAGTCCATGAAGGAGCAATGTTATTATATTTCTGAGCATCTGGAGTAGAAAAAACCTGTTTATTTCTAGTTCCAAATAAGCTTTTGGGACAATTTTGGTGGGCTTCAGATTAGTTCACAGTTGAATGTAATTTTATGGTATTGTGAAAAGCAATGGCATGGAAATGAGGTTGGAGGTCAGAGCTGGGCTGAACTTTGGTGTTACTTCTGGATTTATCCAGTTAGTTCATGCAGTAACAACCATAGTGAGTGTCTTGTTCCTCCCAGTATCTAATTTGGAAAAAATGTTTATGCAAAAAAAGAAATAAGTTATGTAGCTGATTAGTAGCTTTGGTTTCTGGATCCAGGGTAATGGATGAGTGATTTTTGGCTTTTAGAGTTGGGGTGGCAACACGTGAGAAGTGAGTGATGGGCATGGGTTGAATGTACCATTGGTTAAACTGAGTTATAATAAATAGAAACTTGTAGAGTGAAAATAAATGAAGCTTTGATCTGTTTGGGTTTGTTTTGTTTTGTTTTTCCTGTGAATATATAGTATATATGTGGTTTTGGGTTTTTTTTCTTTTTTCAGCACTGAATTATTTGTGATTTAGGGAGTGCTTTAACCTAAGTTCTGATTTTTTTAAAAAAAATTTTTTACTGCAACTGTGGACTTGGTATCTTCAGAAAGGCTTGGAATCACTTTTTGCATCTTTTCTTTTTAAACTGCAAATTAATTTTAATTAGAAGACTCTGTTTCTGAAAAGCATCAGCAGCATAAGTTTTGTGCAGAACGGAGGAATTCTGCATTAGTGTTATCCTGTAAGGGTGGTATCTATAGCTTTTAAAAGAGTTTTAAATTAATCCCAATTAAATAACACTGGCATAATAATAATAATGATGGCATTTACAAAGGGAGATGCTAAATGATACATAAGGGAGATGCTAAATATAACGACTGAGTAGTAGTGTTTGTTTGAAACTACAGCTTTAAATTAGAGCAACCCCACCACCAGTTTCCACTTGTGTGCTCTGAAATGTAAATTGGTCGAATTTTGAACTCTATTAATTTGAAATTGCTGGGTCTTAATGATGTTTTTTCTTTCTTCTTTTTTTTTTTTTTTCCCCTGCATTCCCCTCTCCAGCTAAATGGCCTTAAAATGGCAGATGAGCCTATGGAAGAAGGTGAACCATATTCCTACCATGTAAGTGTTTGATACCTGGTCACTTCAGCCACTCATTAGCATGACCTCCTGTTGAAGCAAAATTTATGCATTCCCTGCTCTTTAATAACTTCTCAACCCATCATTTTATTTGAACAATACCTGAGGAGACTCTAAGTCTCAAAGATGACTTTGGAAATTAGTACCTGGGTAGGGACTGTAAGTGCCTTGTTTGGGAAAATCTGCTTCATGAAGCAGAGCTTTATGGAAAGATCCCTTGTGCTGGAGGGAGCATTTGCTGATCTCTGAACCTCAGAAATGCTCAGGCCAACCTGGAACCTTTCATACAGAGTGCTGAATGCTGCCCTCGCTACAGTCATCTGTTCTGCCTTGGTAGTTTTTAGTGTAGTTGCTGTACCTTCAGCTCAAAAGTACTTAATTCTGCTGAATTAATGTGTATACCTGTATGTTAATTTTGCTTTTGTGTAGAAATATCCCAGGTAAGCCCCTATTGAGAATAGGTTTTGTCCAGTGCATGTTCAGGAGATGCTGAAGATGATTGTTCTGTGCGCTGGCTAAACTTCAGGCTCATCCTGTGTGTGGTGAAATGCCTGACTTCCCATGGAAATATTGGCCATCATTTCTCAACACTCTCATCCTTTATTTTTGAGCAGGGTCATGAAGAGGGTGTCAGGTATCTTGCCCAGAGAGGGTGTGGACTGGCCACCCCTGGAAGTGCCCAAGGCCAGGTTGGATGGGGTTTGGAGCATCTTGGGATAGTGGAAGGTGTCCCTGCCCATGGCAGAGGGTGGCACTGGGTGGTCTTTAAGATCCCCCCAGCCCAGGCTTCTCTGGGATTCTGGGATAAGTAGATCTTGTCACCAGTTGTAACCATTGCTTTGTGTTACAATAACAACATTTATAAGGAAGGGATTAGGAGAATGAAGTCTTGGGCATAGAACCGTATGGTGCCTGGACATTTCCTGGTGTGGAGTGGGTAAATAAAGTGTCAGAGTGGTCTCACATAGCAAAGAAAGGAGCAGTGGATTGTCTTGAACCAGGAGGAGGAGATTGCTGAGTTCGCGGGTGCTTGGAGCCACATTCCAGGGAGCTGTGACAAAGCCACGGCTGATCCCGATGTTTCCTTTGGCTCCTTGGCTCCTGGTGAACCTGCTGGGAGCAGGGAAGAGTTCCCTCTTGTGCAAGGCCACTGGGTAGGAGCTGGTGCCTCAGCTTGGAAGGAAATTTGCTGCTCAAGCAGCAGAACACAAAATGAGATAACTAAATTTGCAGTTCGTGGAGGCCAAAGTAGAAATGAAAATGAAAGTGGCTTGGAGCTGCTCAGCTCTGTCTGCTCATTCCTTGGCAGTGATGAAGAGGTCTCTTTATCCCTCAGTCAATGCCAATTTTTAGTACCTTAATGGTAGTTAAGTAAGTGAAATTATATAGACATCTTTTGTGAAGATAAAACACTTTATAAAAAAAATAACTCATTTAATCCATCTTAAGTCTTTATTTGCATGGAAAACATTTCTCTCCTGAGTTCACATTTAGAAATCCTCAGTCTCCTCAGCAACCACATGTGATGTCACAGGCTAATGGCTCGAGGTGGGTGATAAACACAGGAGAGGCTGAACTCTTAAAGAGCTTTTCTCATGCAAAGGTTCACGGTGTTAAGGAATACAAATTAGGATGGTGAAGAAAAAAGGCTTCTAAATAGATTATTTACATATTTCATAGGAAGAAGCAGCCATTAAGTCTGTTGTACAACTTGGTGTGTAATTAGACAACTTGCTGCTTTCATCTGTCATCAGATGACTTCAGAATGCTGCTGTTCTTACCTGCCTTAAATTAAGTATTTGTTTAAAAAGTAGAGGAAAATGAAAAGATACACCTATCTTTCCTCTGAGTGTATAAATGCACAGTCACCAAGGAGGATGGATGAGGGGAAGTTGGGATGTTTACAGTGTGTCATCAGTGTGTGTCAGCTGGGGGATTGTGACCAAAGAGGGAAATCAAGTAGCTTGGATGTGAATTATAGAATTAACTTTGTTTTCCAGCAGTGTCTGGTGTTAATACCCACCTTAGTGTGGGAAGCAGGCAGAACAAACAGGCCTTTCCCAGAAGGAGGATGAAATAAGAGAGGGGAGGGGAAAGGACTCGAGTGCAGTAACAGCTGGACTACAATTTGGGAATATACCAGGGTGTTTGTTTGAACTCTTTCTTTCCCCCTCTGGACAAGCAAAGCAATTAAGGCAGAAGCAGTTAATGCAGTGTGATGATTGCTTCATTTTTTTCTTTAATTACTGCAGTGCGTACAAATTTAGATGAGCAGATTTCTACTCTGAATTTCTGTGTAAAACCAGAATTTCATCCAGGTACTTCTGCATGAACCGTGATAAAGCTGATTAGAAGTTTCAGTGCACAATCTTGGGCAGCAAGTTCACCCAGCTATAGAATGAAGTTATTTCCAAAACCCAGCTGTTCCATCCAGTGCTCAGGTCCTTTCCTGGTGCTATTTGCACTTCTCATCGAGGGGCAGTAACTCACAGGAGGTTGGTGGGGTGTTTTTCTGGTCTCTGCTAAGAGAAGCTTTCAAAATGAAGGCCTGAAGAGAGGACAGGAGACAGCTGATAATGCCCCAAAAGTGAAGTACTGCAAATCAGATGGGATTTTCCCTTGTGATTGGGTTTTGTACAAGAATTTTATTGATATTCTTGATAGGGCTGAGGGTGCTGCTCCTTTTCCACCTGCAAGCTGAGTTTGCTGTTGTGGACTTCAGGTTTTAATTTCAAGGGTGCTTATTTTGACACCTTGCTTGTTTTGGCTCTCAGAAACTTCTGTTACACCATAAAAGCTGCAATCCATCATGGGATTTGTTGTCATCAGGAACATTTGTCTTTTCACAACTGGGGCTGCTGTGCCCTGCTTTGCTACAGATGAGAGGGACGTGAGAAAGTCAGGAGCACATTAAATCACTCACCCAGCTCAGAATTACCCTCAGCTGTCTGAAGGAGGTCCCCACACTGGATAATCTTCCCAGGAGCTTTGCACCCCAGAGCTGTTTCTTCTCTTGGATGCAAGAATTCTCAGAGTCCTTAAGATGACTCATATCTTATTTATGGCCTTCAAATGCTGCCTGTCCCTCCAGCTACAAATGGATGACCAGAGTTATTATTTGCTGCTGTGAAAAGCAATAATTACCCCAAATGATGAAATTCAATTTGGCTTTCATTAAGACTTATTTCAGGAAGAGGGAAAGATGAGAAGAGTAATCACTGGGAAAACTAAAGCTGCTAAACAGAGGTGAAGCACAGAAGTCTTGGTTTAAAAAGCTGTACATTTATTCCTTTCATGTAAAATAATCCAGCTTTTCTGTAGTTGAAATATTTATGGCAAAAGGAAATGAGCATTCTTTGAGAGTTTTCCTTCAGTTTGGAAATTTTAGATGCATCTATTTAAGAAAAGATAGATGGGAAAACTCTTCATTTGAACAGTTTTCCTTTATACCTTATTAGAATTTCAAATATTTTATTAAAATAAAACTAAACAAATCAAAATCCAGGTATTTACATGCACTTTTAGCAAGACTTAGTTACTGCAGTCCTGTTCACTGTTGTGTTTTGCTTGCTTTGAAATCACAGGATGAAGGAAGTGTGAAAGAAATTCCTATTACACACCACGTGAAAGAAGGATGTGAGAAAGCAGATCCAGCACAGTTTGAACTACTTAAGGTTCTTGGACAGGGATCATTTGGAAAGGTAAGATGATAAACTTGTTCCATAGACCTGTCCAGACATTCTGGGGAAATAATGGCCAGCAGAGTTGCTGGGAATGTTTGAAAATGTATTGAGTAATTGAATCCTTTCCCAGCCTTGCTCCAGTGCCATGGACAGAACCTTCTGAAGGAAAAGGTGATTTGTCTTCAATGGTGGGCCTTGATATGCTGGCAATGTTTGGCTTTTTTCAAGGCATAAAATTTGTATTTATATAGCTACAGGAGAGTTGATTGTGGCAGTTTGGAACTTAAAGTAAATAACCTGGGAAATGTATTTCAGGTTTTTTATTTTGCTGTGTTTATCAAGTGATTTACAGCAAAAAGACACTAATTATTCAAATGGCACAGAGAAGAAATATGGCAGGGTTTATGTTAAAATATTTTCCTTTTTTAATGTACCACTTGGTGTCACTTTGCAGAGATGAAGTTAAAAATCTGATGTCTCAGTCACTGTGTTGAACCACAGTAGTTGAAATATTAATCCTAGTGTATAAGAAGGTAATTAATTTTTTAAACCAGACTCAAACTACATCTTTTGCAACATCTAAAGTAGTCAATCAGCTTTACATACGTTCCCATTTTCCTGTTCTTCTGCTGGTTCTGTCTCTAGGCAGGAGCAAACATCTCCATAGAGTGGAATGAGAGAGGAGAAGATTGACATTAAGAATGCATTCTGTGCATAAGTGATAGTGCAGAGAACAGATTTTAAGTATTTCTTAATATTTTGAGGTTTCGGAAACATTTCTTTACCTGGTAATGTTGGTTGCCAGTTCCCTCACACTTCTCACTGCAGGAGCCTGAAAGACTCCATATATTAATTACTCCTGACTTTGAGATGTCTGAAGCCACCTCAGAGTTCAGCACAGCTGGCACAGGCAGCCCTGACTCAGATTTGGCTTCCCAGAGCTCAGGGTTCTGCCAGCCTGAGGAGTGCTCCTGCTTGGAATTCCCAGCAGCTTGGCCAGACATGCTCTGGAGCTTTTGGAATCCTGGCACTGCCTCTGCAGGAAAGCAGCTTCAGGAGCTGCTTGGAGCCAGGTGCACACCTGAGCTCAGAGCTCTTTGTTCTTTCCACTGAAAAGAGAAAACAAGCAAGGAGGATCGGTGGCTGTTGCCTTCGTGGTGCTTTCTCTTCCCACTTTCTGCTCCCAGGGTCCTTCCTTTGGGCTTGGTGAACACAAGGTTGCTTTGCTGGAGCCTGGTTTTGACATCAGCGTAGGATTTAACACTTCCACAGAAATAAAGGATTGAACCTCCTGAATTATGGAATTTCTCTCTCCATCCTTTGAGGAATGATTTGCCTTCTAAAGCAGATGTGGAATTATGGAGGATTTGCCTGCAAATCAAATAAATAAGTGGTGCTGCAGTAGTTTTCTGCTATTTTGGACCTTATTAGCTAAAATTTGTACATGAATTCCTTATGTTCTCATAAGTTGCTGGTTATTAAGACTTAAAACATTTCTATGTGCTTACTATTAATATTTTCTAATTGTGATTGTATTAATCTACAGCTGTTTCCTTAGTTGCTGGTATTCAAATTATTCCCTTTACTGTTTTCTATCACCTTGACCTACAGGAGAGCACTGTTGTAGGTCAGTTATTGGACAAAACTTATTAAAACAAAAAGCCAGACAACCTTGAAACATGATGACATTTCTCTTCTAACCACAGCTTAAAGTAAAAACAACCCTGTACGACTTAGTCATGACAGTGCTTGAATTTGTGATTCTAGAATGGAAAATTTGACAAGATTATTGAAAAAATACATATAATTTCTAGACGTAAATAAATGTAGTATAAATGAAAGTCTGGATAAGGTAAGATGAAAGACAGTTTTGGTTAGGTCTTGGCTTTCTCTTGTGACTTGTATTTTGTTTTTCACAGCAAAACCTAATAATTCATAACTAATAATTGCTATTACAAGAACAGCAATTTAGAAGTAGGAGCACATATCAAACCAATTTGTAAATTGGAAGATCCAGTGGTTAAAAATTAGTGTAGCTCCATGTCTTTGTACTGTAATATTTTATCTAATATGCTTTTCTCAGTGTCAAGTTATATCCCATCTATCTTTAAAAGTCTCCTGGAGAGAAAAAAGTAGAAAAACCTGTTGGAGTTGCTGTTCCAGAGGGAAAGGGTGCTTTGATCTTAAATGGAGAGGTTTCCTTGCTTTCATCTCACCACTTTTACAGAATTCATTAATAGAAATGAATGTTTCATATTTGAGACTTGGGTCCTAAACCTCAAAAACCACAATTGAGGACCAGGCAGAATTGTCATTCTCCGAGAAAGTGATAGAAAGCAACATCTTTGTGTAAGAACTTGTTTGATAAATCAGGAAAGAATCCCAAGTTTATGGCCAATGTAATGCATCAGAGAGCTTGGTGCTGCAGCAGCTCTGATCTGATCAAGGAATGCAGTTTTGCTTTTCCTTTAAAGGTGTGTGCTTGGTACAGAGCTCTGGAAGCTGCCTGACATTCATGGGAGGTTTGCAAATGCTTTTTGAGAGTTTGGGTTTGATTACCAAGCTTGCAGTGATTTAAAAATGGGCTTTGTATTGCCAGGTCTTCCTCGTGAGGAAGATAATTGGGCCTGATGCTGGGCAGCTTTATGCAATGAAAGTGTTGAAAAAAGCTTCTTTAAAAGGTAGGTTTGTCTTTCAGCTAAGACTTTCGACCATGGGGTTTAGTGTACCTGTATTTAAGAGCTTTTTTTAATCTTAAATATTTGTCAGTGAGTTCATCACTGTTCTGACATGAGGTTTTTTTTTAGAGTAACTTGTAAGTTCATGTTTAAGTATTATTTTAAATCTGGCCAGGTAGCTTTAATTATGTGGTCAGAAATGTTCTTTCAAAGTTTAAAATTGGATTATTTAATTCTGTTTAGACTTTTCATTATATGAAAACAAGTTAATTTCACAAACAGTTTTCCTTTTGTCTTTGTTAAGTCAGAACTCTGCTGTGGTTAAAATTAAGGCAATCTCTTGTTCCAGGAGCCAGAACAATTTAATTCAGTGTTTTGGCTTTCAGGAGACACTTGAATGGGTGCGAGTCCACTGTGTGCATAAAGGACTGTTACTGCTAAAGGGGAAAAAGTAATCTTAAAAATATTTTATATTCATTACAGAGAGTTGATTCAAGTTGGAAACATAGATGGGAGCTTTTTTCTTGAAAAGAATATGAGTTATCACAGAATATGGGGATGTGCTGGAAATATAATGAAGCAAATAACAAATTTGGGGCAGGCGCGAAACAAACCAGAGTTTTGCTGTCTGAAAGGACGAGTTCTGTGGGAGACTTGAACATGAAAAACAAATAAGGTGACGAGGGAAGAGATTCCTTTAGCCAGCAAAGCCTTTTTGCTGTGTTTGTGTTGCCCCAAATGCATTTGTTTGACTTTGGGTATTTGCTGTCTCACCTCAGTTCGGGACAGAGTTCGCACCAAAATGGAGCGCGACATCTTGGTAGAAGTAAATCACCCGTTCATCGTCAAACTGCACTATGGTTGGTACAGCTTCCTTTGCTTTGTCTACACTTCCTTTCACTCCTTGAAGGCACCAGCTGCTCTTGGTCTGTCTCACTTTTGCAGGGTCCACATTAGGTTCTAGCAGCTTGGTAAAAAAGGAATGTAAATACACATCTGTATCAAAGTTTTAGGTTGAACCCTCTTGTAAGAAGTTTTCCAAGTCTTTACTTTCAAGTTTTGCAGAGGTTTTTGTACTTTTCATTGATTTAAACCAAACCACAGTAATTGACATCCTTGCTGTTTCCCTGTTTGACAAAGGAGAAATCAAAGAACATTATTTTAATAATCTCTCATGACTAAGATTTTCTTCTGTGACGAAGTGAGCAATCATTCAATCAATTACCTTATGTGCTGCTGAATTATTTCAGCTCCACAACAAAAGTATTGCCTGTGACTGAAATTTCCTAGTTGTAAAAGCATTCAGGTCTGGTTTGTAGCTTTGTCATACAACTATTTTTTTTTTTTTATTTTATTTTTTTAAAGCCTTTCAGACTGAAGGGAAGCTCTATTTAATATTGGATTTTCTCAGGGGAGGAGATGTATTCACACGATTATCCAAAGAGGTAAGTACCTAAAATTTTATCTCCACTCACTCTTAGACAGGGGTTGGGTTTTTTTGGTACAGGATTGGCTTCTAAACCTCTTTTCCCCCATATTTCTTGTCATAGTGAAGTTTCTAATAACTTTTGGGCTTTCCTTACATATTCTAGATTCTGTTCTATCCTTAAGAAACCTGAGTGTGTATTGATGAGTAGCCCAAGTTTTAATTTGGCGTCTGCAAAGTACAGTTCTTTTGTCTAAAAATGTTTTGTTGCTTGGAAACACAACTGAAGTAAATGAATATTTAGCACTGAAGGAAGGGGATGTGTAGCTCTCATGCTCTTAGTCAGCCTAGGTGCTCCTGGAATCCTGCAGCCCTGAGAGCTTTCTGCTGCACTGTAAAATTGCCTCGTGCTGCAATCCAAATGCTCCTCCTGAATCCCACAAAGTGGGAACATCGAGTGCATTTGAGCCCACACCCCTCCATCCAGCCCTGGCACACAGCTGGACCTTGAATTTTTCATTTCTATTTTTGTTTCCTGGAGGGAGATCTCCACAGGAGGGAATGGGATACAGCTACAGGCTGTTGTTATTTTTTTTAAACATTTGCCATCAAATATTTATTACATGTTACCTTAAGTTTTATGAACACATTTAGAACACTTTTATTTTCTTTTGCCAAACCTTTTATAAAGATCTAAATTTTTAATGGCAGTTTCTCAACAGTTTCACAGCAAGAGGGGTTTTCAGTGTTTTCACCACTGTAAATCCATTTATATTGCCAAAGCACAGGAAAAGCCACTTTCTTAAATGGGAAAACTGTGTTATCTGACTGATTTTTTTTCATGGTGTGGAGGAGGTTGTTTATTCCCAGTATGTAAGGCCAGGAGAGAGTTTTTACCCCTTATACTTTTCATCAAAATAAAGATTTTGCTTTAGGAACAGGCAAAAGAGAAGGAAGAACTTAAAGGCATTTTTGTTAAAAGTTAAACTTGGTAACACAGTGATTATGTCTAAGAATTGAACTCAAAATTAATTAATCTGGAAGCTAAAATGGCTGTTAAAAACTTAAAGTGACCTACTTGTCCTGGGTTTATTGGAGCAGGAGGTAGGAAAGAGGTCAGGCTCTGCTTTGATCAGGATGTCTAATTCCAGAGGGAATTCTGGAATAGCAGGAAGAGCTGTCCTCTTACACTAACCCAGCTGGGATTATCCACTGTGCAACATTCCTAAATAAGGGATGCAAGGCTGTCCTTAAGAACTCCCATCAGGGGCTGAAAGCGGGATATATTCCCTGTGGGAATCAAAAAGTCATAATTCTCAAGTTTTCCTACTGCTAAGACTCCACCTGTTTTTTAGAACACTTCAGTTACCTTCTGTGCTAGAAGACACAGATGTAAAAAAAAATCAGGGTTTTATTTTCTGGTGGGAGTGTCAGGTAGTTTCATAAGTCCATGGTAAAACGCAGCCTATGGATACTGCACATGAGGATAAATTCCCCGTGGCATTCCATACTTTGCACACAAGGATTATTTTAAATTATTTTGATTTAGGATGAAGTTATTAAGACTTTTGTTAGTCTTTAAATTCTAATGTGGGTATGAGAGTTTCATCTGTGGCAGTGAGATGAGTGTGTAATGAAGTTTTTATTGGTAATATTTAATGAAGTTGACTTGCATCATGTTTAACTTGGCCCAGAGAACAGCTTTAGATGTCATTATGGGGAGATTGTGGATTAGCATTTAGCATCGTTGTGTTCAGAGATTTGCATTTTGGCTGCTCCAGGGAGTAATGAAATCCAAGGAGTAATGAAATCCAAGGTTTCCCTTTGCTCTTTTGAAAGAGATGAAACCCAGCATCACCAGTGCTCTTTAGAGGCGTGAAGGTGACACTGTGTGCAGTGTAACAGCCTCATTGTTCAGCCGAGGTTAGCACCTGTCATTATGGAAATCTGGGAATATTCTGTACCTGGAGAACAGATCACACTTGAGCAGTTCAGAGCAGTGGCACTGAATCAGGGAGCCCAGGTACTTCCATTTCAGCCTTGCTGGGCAGCAGCTGAGTGGCTGCACTTCCCATTCCTGCTGGATTCAGCAAACAAGGGAATAGGTCCCTTTAAGCCCAAATTCAATCCATTTAAAGATTCCAAGCTCCTCCAGTAATTTGTAGAACATGACAAGAGCCAAAGCAGGTACAGTTTTCGTGTATTAAATTAGAAGCAACCTGTGGAGTGTTCAGGACAGAAGTGCATCTCTGCTCTAGAAGCAACATCAATATTTCAATGTCTCACCACGGTTCTTTAATTTTATTTTTTCCTAAGAGCAGAGTAGGTTCTTAACTCCCAGATTGTCCTTGTAATTGTCACCAGTGTTTTATTCTGCGTGTTTTTTTTCCTAAATGATTTTTGCTTTTTTTTTCTAAATCTTGTTAATGTGAATTCGCACTAACCCAATACAGCAGCCATATATTAAATTTTATGATGCAGTGGAAAACTGTCTGGCATTGTGGCAGGAGGAGTGCTGGGTGTCAATTACACCAAATATAGCAATTAATTTATTATCTAAAAGTTAATTAATGCTCTGCAGTAATGCTGATGGTTTTATTTAAGTAATGCAGGTAGTTCTTTGTGTACTTTATAATTAACAGGTATTAGTAAATCATTGCTCTTGGCTGAACTCATGAATTATGAGTTCACAAGGGACTTTTAAAACTTAAGTTTGAAATTTAGGCAGACAGGACTATATTTTTTTTAGATTGCAGTTTTAAAAACTGAAGACAAGATCAGAAGGTAAATCTATACAGTTCTTATTAGGTTATGTTTACAGAGGAAGATGTGAAATTCTACCTCGCAGAACTGGCCCTTGCTTTGGATCACCTTCACAGCTTGGGAATTGTGTACAGGGACCTGAAGCCAGAAAAGTAAAGTAAAATGTATTTTACCACTATTATGTGTATTTTGCTTGTTGCTTTGCCTTTTCCACTGTAAAAAAATGAGAACTATTTCTGTTAGGCTTTGTAAACAAGTACGAAATGTAAAACATGTATCTGTGGTTTAAATGAAATAATATTTGCTTGTTAAAGTAATAACAGAATTGGATATCATCATTTTTGACTTACAGTTCAAATGTTTTATGTAAACATTGCTCTTTATGTGTTTTGGTGAATGTGAATTTTAATTTTCAGCATTTTGCTTGATGAAGCAGGACATATCAAGTTAACAGGTAGGCACCATTCATTAATACAGCACTTTCTAAATAAGCTTTTTTGAGTTTCTGTATTATCAATCTTAAATGCATATAAAATTTCAGAAAAAAGTTCTGTGAGGAACAATCCAAATACATATATTCTAGAAAATGATGTACACGAAAGACTGACTATTTGGAAAACAAATTACTATAAATTTTTGAAAGCTTTAAATTACATTTAAGGTGATGCTTTTGTACTAGAGTGTTCATCATATATTTTAATCTAAGATACTGCTGTTAGATTCCAAGAGAAAATGAAGTTTTTTAAACCCTTGAAGACTTGATGGAGTAATGGTGATGGAAACCAGGTTTATAAAATACATACCTTTTAAAATTCTGCTGTATCTAAATACAGTTCAGTCCTAAATTTGTCGCTTCCTTCTGAAAGTGGAAATAATGGATGGGATCATCAATTAGCAATCATTTTCCCCTGTGAAATAAAAGGATTTTTGAGAGTTGAGCCAGTGTCAAGGGTTGTGTATTCACTGTATTCAAAACAGGGAAAAAGTGTTGTGGGAATGAAATATTCCGGGAATGCAGGACTATTCTGTACTGAACTTGAGGAAGGTTACAGAACCATATTGCCTTATGTAACAACAATATTTTTAGTGTGATTTTATTTATTCATCATTCAGTAAGACCAGACCATGCAGACTGCATTCCCTTTGAAACTGATTTTTATTTCTATCTAATTTTTTGTGTGAATAAAGCAGGCAGTAAACAGAGAAAATGAGAATTTCTGAATATCTTAGGGCTCTGAATGTGTAGGATTTCAAATGTCGAGTTATTTCAGTAATAATCTTGATGGCTAATCATGAATTTAATAACTTTCAGAATGGTTTTGGAGGTGTGTAGTAAACTAAATATGCTGTCTCCAGACACCTGCAGTCTCTTGTTTCATGGAGAGCTGTGCTAATCATATTTCTGAAAATAACCAACCCAAACCTCTCAACACTTGGATTTTGAAGTACCAAATATATTGATTTATTTGTTTTCCCCTGGAGTTCTTTACTGGCTGTATTCTTGTGGTGCTGTTGTTGTAGACTTTGGACTCAGCAAGGAATCAGTAGACCAAGAGAAGAAGGCCTATTCTTTCTGTGGTACTGTAGAGTACATGGCTCCTGAAGTGGTAAACAGGCGAGGGCACAACCAGAGTGCTGACTGGTGGTCCTTTGGGGTCCTCATGGTACTGTATTTGCCTCTTGCTTCCTTGTTAAGCTCACACAAATGCACTTAGAATAAGCTTGTCCAGTTCTGATTAGGGATGCTTGGGTAAGGGGGACAGGTCAGTAACAGAATTGCTCCTGGGTGGAGTAAAATCGACTTTTCACCTCTAAGGGATGTTTATCAGGCACCAGAAAAATCCTGTGTGTCATGCATTAGTAGTTAAAACCAGCTGTAGACAGTGTGAGACTTCACTTTGTATATTTATTTTGCATGTTACTTGATAGTTAAATTTAAAAACAGACTCGAAGACTTGATTTGAAGGAATATTAATGACATTTCTGTAAGAGTGAGCCTGTAGAAGGAGTGCTGGAGTGGAGTAGTGACATAAGTGAGTAACTGCTGCCACTTCTGCCCTTCCTGGGATGTGTTAGAGCATCAGCCTGACATGCACATGGACTTGAAAAGTAAACTACTGTTCTAGAATTGACCATTCTTGCAGATTTTGGAATATGGCAACATCTAAAACCTGGTGATGGAGGAAATTTTATTACTTTCAAGTAGCTTCTGGATGTAAAATATTCCTCCATCATCATCATGTTACACTTGCCACTGTTATCATCACGTAAAGTGCAAGTGAGAACAGAATTTTAGGTTTGGAAACGTCTTCATAATCTTTTCAAAGTTCAGCCAGTCTGATGTAGAGATAGGAAAGAGTGGAGTGCTTAACACTTTGTTTCAGCAGTTGGGGGAAGAAGTGTTGATTTAGATTAACATTTGTTCTTTCCAGTTTGAAATGCTTACTGGTACCCTGCCATTTCAAGGTAAAGATCGAAATGAGACTATGAATATGATACTGAAGTAAGTATATCTCCTTCCTGTTTCAGAAGTCAGAAAATGTCATTTCAAACATGTTTTAATAGCTTGTTATAACTCCTAGTGCAGCCTGGTCTTGTGGAAGGTGTCCCCATGGCAGAGGGTGAAACAAGATGAGCTTTAAGGTCCCTTCCAACCAAAACCATTTTGAGTCTAAGAGCACTGAGCTGGAACAGGAGCAAAAAGCAAAGCCCTTGATAAGCTTTGGATCCCAGACTGTGAAATACCATTAAGTATCCCTAGCAATTAAAATCTCAGGGATGAATCTGTGCTCTGATTGTAGGCGTATAATAAAGATAAGAGCAGTGCAGTGACTGAGGGCAGCTTCATTTACACTCCTGTTATTGTTGCACTCCCTTTCTACTGTTACAGCACACCTTGTTTTGTAAGCAGCAGGTGATCAGGTGTTGCTTTGTGTACAGATGTGTGGAGAGCACTTACGTGCTCAAATTCTCATCTGAAATTACCCCAGTTACAACAGAAGCTGTTGGACTGGACAAACTGGGTGAGCTGGTGCTCAGTGAGTGGAGCTGTTGGGCAAATATGTTTTTGTCTGTCTGTGCTCAGCTAACAGAGATTCCTCCCAGCACAGGCAGAGCCTTGGGCCCTCTGAGGGCTGATGGGGAGGGGGAGGAGGGAGAAATTCTGTTCTTCCCAGCACAGGGCACTCAAGCTTGCCCTGAGTGAGAGTTCATGGTGATGCTGTCTGTGAAAGGATGTTGTAGACAATGAGCTGCCTCCCGTGCAGCTCCCAGGGATGCTGCAGTTCTGCACAAGAATTTCCTGCCTTGGCATTAGAGTTCCCATTACATAAAATAAATGGTAAACTCAGCGAGCTTTTATAGGATGGCTCAATGAGCCCTGGAGGAATAGTAGCAATCACTTGAAGGGCAGGTAACTGGGGATTTGGTGAGTCTCTTCTGAGTTACTGGTAGTTATTTCGGTAAAAACCTCCTGGTGACATGAAGATATGTTTGAAAATACTTATGTATTCCTGAGATAATTACTTTACTCCGTTTCAGCATAAAGCTTGCTTTGGGGGCTTGGGTGGGGTTTGGTGGTTTTGGTCTGATGTGCTTGTTCTTTGTTGGGTTTTATTTTAAACCATTCATATAATAGGAAGCTTAAAAAGTTGATGAGTTAATTGTGTGCACTCTACAAGGCTTTGGAATAGACCCTTGATACATCAAACTGTGCAATGAAATCTGTGTAGACAGTTTTTACTAAGGTAAGTTTCTTTCTCTGACTTGTTCTCTGTTTTCTTTTAGAGCAAAGCTGGGGATGCCTCAGTTCCTCAGCCCTGAAGCACAAAGTCTCCTGAGGATGTTGTTTAAAAGGAACCCATCAAATAGATTAGGTTGGTTCATTTCTTTGGATCTTTAAACAACCAGCTCAACCTAACTTTATTTGAAATAAAAGTAGTTGCTGGAGTCTCTCAAGCTCTGGGTGATCAGTAATATTTGGATCATGATTTCCTGTTAGTTTGGATCATGATTTCCTGTTAGTTTGGATCATGACTTCCTGGGTTTGGCCAAGGAATGGTCATTTCTGGGATCACTGACTTAGGAGTGAGCCAAAGCTCTGACAGTGTCGCAGCAGAGAATGTTGACACTGTACTTATGGGCTTCTTGTACTCTCTTTGCCTCCCTGAGTATTTTACATCCTTGGAATATCTCTGTACTCACAGTCCCTCAAATAACTAGATTTGTGCAAACTTTTTAGAAATGAACTAATTTCTAGTGCAATCTTCAAAGACTTTACCCACAAGTGTGTTAAATACAATATTTTCTTTTTTCAGGAGCTGGTTCAGATGGAGTTGAAGAAATCAAGAGACATCCTTTTTTTTCTACTGTTGACTGGAATGTGAGTACAAAGGGGTCCTAATGATAAAGCTGTTGTTTTTCTGTGTGTTGTAGCATTTGTATAAGTATTTACATCTGAATAGGGCACAGCAAATGCTGCATTACTGCTGAGTGGCACATCATGGCTTCTCCTGTAATTCCTTGGCATCTGGAGCTGCAGTATTTACTGCAGATAGAGAGGATTAATTATAAATTGTGAATTTGCTTTTGAAATAATTAAGAGTTGCAGCATTCTCAAGCTGAAATGGTCCATTAGAGCATTTGTAGTTGGGAGAGGCTGCTGGTGTTCCCAGGAATCCTTCAGGAAGTGTCCAGTAACTGTCCAGGACTTCCCTCTGTACCACTCCTGTCCCAGTCACAGTCAGGAATTAACTCAGGTGCTCCAAGATGATCCAAAGTCTACAAGATTACAACCCCTGACTTCAATTTTTCATGAGCACGATTCTGCTCTGTGGTTCACTCATCCTCTGAGCTGTTTGCCAGAAACGTTCTCAAAGCCAAGGTGCTGTGTGTGAAACAATCCCCCTTTGCTGTGATGCTGCAGAGCTTGATGGAATAAATAAGATGTGGCTGTGCTGACAGAACTGCAGCCACACAGGGCACTGCTGTGCTCACCTATTTCTTTAAAGCCCCTCATCATTATCAATCTGTTTATGTCTTGTATTTATTTCTGAAAAATGATTTTCTAGCTGTGTTCATGCAGCAGCTACCTCAGAGTCCTGTTCAGCAACAAGAGTTGTTAGTAACAGCAAAACTTCACTGTCTTATGTGAATACATTCAGCAGTTGTTGTCTTGTTTGGCTTGATTATTTCCTCTTTTTCCTTTTGAAAGGACTGATGTTGAAATAAGAACCAGCAGGGAAGTTTGAAAGCTCAGCAGTTCTACCTCTTTCTTTCTTTTCTTTTTTTTTTTTTTTTTCAATTTGACAGTAATTTGTATTTATTTCACTCCAGTGGTGTTGATGACATTGCTGTATTTTGTCATTATTTCTTCGGGATGAATTTAGGTCCCTTTTCTTTGATTGTTGTTTTTGTTTGGTTTTTTAACTAAAGTATACTGTATGTTTTGTGCAGGAAGGTTAAATAAACTGCAAAAAATAGGTGTGAAAGGAGGAGAGAAATGGCAAGAAAATGTTCTCAGAACTTCCTGAATTTTGCATGGGGATTCAACATCTTTTGACAGGAAGTTTCCTGTTCCTTAGCTGTAAATGGGATTTATTGCAGATTTGAGATCTTTCCCTGATTTAGTTTGGTGGATTGGGAAAATCCTGGAATAGGGCTTTGAGAATGGGCAGTTCCTTGCCAAGAGGGATGTGCATGACACTGCTTGAGGTCTTTGTCCTTTACCCTTTACCTTGGCAAAATTACAGCACCCATGGAAGGCTCATTGACTCTTAATTATCTTTGTCCTTCTTCTTCAGAAACTGTTCAGAAGAGAAATTCAGCCTCCATTCAAACCTGCTTCTGGAAAGCCAGAAGATACTTTCTGTTTTGATCCAGAATTCACAGCAAAAACACCAAAAGGTAACTGGTCATGGCTATAAATTGGTGAGGTTTGTGGGACAGTGGGGTCAAATTAATGCTAAAACAACAAGCAGAAAAGCCCGGGGCCAAAGTTAAAAGGAAAGGATGCACCAGGGTTCCAGTGCTTTGAAGGAAGATGTTCCCCTCAGCAGATTTCTGTTCTTTGAATATTTGGCTAATCTTGGACAAGGAAGAAAAAAATAAATGGAATATTAAAAGCTGGACTATGGTTTCTAGTTATGATTAAAGTCAGACATGCATTGTTTGAGGGGAAGTATTTAATACTAAAAGTAAACTCAATTTGATTGCAGCAGTGATTCTTTTTAGGGTCAGTATTTCATTGAGATTGCCTTGCTTTTAGAAACTTTAACTATTACCATTGTTGCTTGATCTGCTTCAAATTTCACTTCAGGTTTTCTCTTGTGAATTTTTTTCTTTCCTGCTGCATCCAGATTTTAAACCTTCTTCCAATGTTTGTTTGGAGAAGGTCTGTGCTTTTAATAGGCTACACAAAACTATTGAGCTGTGCACACTGGGACATTTCAGACAGTGAATTCAGAGGTGCACAAAATACAATCTGAGGAAAACTGAATTCTGATCATTCAGTGATTTTCTTCCAGTGATAATTTACTAATTGGATATTCTTGTGTTGCCCCACTTGTGCCTTGCCAGCAGCACATTCACCACTGAACCAGCACATTCTGTGATTGCTGTTGTGTTACAAAGCTGTTGAGCACAAGACAATGATCTTTATTTCTTTTCCATAAGTAGCTTTGTTTTTCAATAAACTTCTTCCTTAAAATGTGTTCGTACATAAATTCCTGCAGTGCTTTGCAGTTCTAGATAAAACCCCGCAGCACTTGTTTGTGTTTGTTACTGAAGAGAGCACAGATGACAAACTAGAAGTTTTATTTCACTTTTATGTTCCTCTTGTTTGCTTCCCTTCCCTCAAGATGGTTTTTCTAACATACCTGTCCTGAATGTTATAAAATGGCCTTGCTGAGATGTAGCCACACTAATCCTGTGTGTCTGTGTGCCCCCAGATTCTCCAGGGGTCCCACCCAGTGCAAACGCCCACCAGCTCTTCAAGGGATTTAGTTTTGTTGCAACTACTACTGTAGAAGACCACAAAATATCACCCCTCACCAATATCCTGCCCATAGTCCAGGTAATGCTTTGCTTTTGGGGAAACTTCTTTGACATGGCAAAGACTGACCAATATTTAGTATTTACAGTTGTTGCTTTGTTGAGCAGGCCATTATAAAACGTTTCTTATTAAATACTTCCATGGGATATTTTTAATTTTAAAAAGTGAGTTACGATTTTTCTAGAGGCAGAATTTCAAAGAAAAATCATGAGCAAGCAGGAGAAACTTCTGCTGTTGGTCACAGTGTAATGGCAAAGAGAATCCTGTTGCTTTAGATAACCACTTGTCTGTGTTTTTTTAAAGCAGCTTCATGGAAACAGTGCACAGTTCACTGATGTCTATGAACTGAAGGAAGATATTGGTGTGGGCTCCTACTCTGTTTGCAAGAGATGTATCCACATAGCTACAAACATGGAGTTTGCTGTGAAGGTATTGGAATAAATTCCACTCTGACAAATGTCTAGTAGAGTTGAAGACTTATATTTTTGTGAATTTTCCATTTATTGCAGCTGTTTATGTGTTGATAAGTTACAATCCTGAAAGCTGAAAATACTGTACAATGATGGGAACACCTGAAATAAAATGAGATTCACAAGGGCGGAACTGGGCTGCAGGGAATTAGTGATGCTTCAGACAGTCCTTGTTCAGTGGAGCAGGATAGGCTGCATTAATGATAAAATTTTAACAAGGATAGAGCAAGAAATGGATAAAAGGGATGAGAAGCTGGAAGATAAATTACTCATGATTAGTAAGAAATAATGAACTCTTGAATTTTTTTATTCTGTTGTTGAAATGAGAATATAAATACAAAAAAAGTCTTCATTTAATAGACTTTGTTTATGCAAGTTGTTTTTCCTGTTGTATTTTGCAGATAATTGATAAAAGCAAAAGGGATCCCTCAGAAGAAATCGAGATTCTCATGCGTTATGGGCAACATCCAAATATTATTACTTTAAAGGATGTATGTATCTCCTTTTCTGCTACCTCTTATTAAACAGTGCTCAAAAAATAAATGCAGATGTAGGAAGTTTATTGGAATTCATTAAATTTCTTTTACATAGTAAAATCTTTCGGGAGAGAGAGCAGTACATAATAGTAGAGGGAGTGTTTCAAAATACAACATTGTCCTGATATTAATTTTTTCTAAAGGCTGTTTAACCAGCTTGAAGTGAGAAATGTTGCAAAGATTAGAAATGCTGTATTTCTTCTTCTTTCAAACGAGCAGCCAGTGTGTTGGTAACCTGAGAAAGCAGTGCGTGCACGTTGTCCTGTTCATGCCAGAATGTTTAAGGATCTTTCTTTCTTTTCTTAGCGTAGGGCTGCTCTCCCAGCAAAGGTTCTTGCACTGAAAAATGTAACTCAGAGTGGTGAATTAGCAACTTGAATCGAGAGTGATAAATTAACAGCTTGAGTCATGAGCTCCCAGGATGACACAGGAGCTGCCTTGCGCTCCCTGCCTTGGCAGTCCCTGCTGTTTGTGCTGCCCGTTCCTGGGGGAGGAGGGGATTTATGGGCATGTGTGACTGCAGATGTTGCCTCTTAATAGCTCAGTGTGTTTGGTGTGAGTGCACTGTCAAACTTCTCCCCAGGTGTACGATGATGGCAGATTCATCTACCTGGTCACGGAGCTGATGAAGGGGGGGGAGCTGCTGGACCGGATCCTGAGGCAGAAATTCTTCTCGGAGCGGGAGGCCAGCGCTGTGCTCTTCACCATCGCCAAGACCGTGGACTACCTGCACTGCCAGGGGGTGAGTGAGCCCTGCCACCCCCAGCCCTGGCACAGCTCTGGAATTACCAGTCCCTTTCCCTGAGTGCTTTGCTTGGCTTGTTTTCGTGCTACAAGGTTTTGTATCTTATCATGAAGGTGAATAATAGAAACAACGGATCCTCTTATCCTGGCAAAGCCTTTTGACTCTACACTTTTTGAAACAGCAGATTTTTGTTCTCTTACACTTGTTGCCAATGGTGATGCTGGTTCCAGTTGCATTATGAGCCAGGAGGTTTTTATATTACTTGAACTACAAATTTTGGGTACTTCAAAGTTACTTAATGGTTTTAAACTCTCATAGGTATATTATTCTAGAGAATAGCTTTTATAAATTGTAAATTACAAACAAATGTGCCTGCTCCTTCTAAATGATGGCTTTTCAAATGCCTTTGTTTACAGGTGGTGCACCGAGACCTTAAACCCAGTAATATTTTATATACTGATGATTCAAACAATGCTGATTCCATCAGGATTTGTGATTTTGGATTTGCAAAACAACTTCGAGGAGAAAATGGACTACTTCTAACTCCCTGCTACACTGCAAACTTTGTGGCACCAGAGGTATTTCAAGCTGCTCTGTATTTTCTTTATGCTGTTTTTGGTGCATGAAATGCTAAAACGTTTCAGCAATGCTTGGGAAAAAACATCAACAATTCTGCTACTTTTCTTTAAATATAATCACACGTGCTTTTTAAACACTGGTGCATGTGTTTATTATAAACCTGCTTTAAAACCAGCCAAGTCCACCCTCAACAATAAGATGTGAGCCTGTTGAAAATCTTAAGAGATCATCTGGGAATAAGAAATGTTTTAGGTATTTACTGCAAGCTCTGTATTAGAAAATCAATAATCAAATCTCTGACATGATCCAGGGATGGTCTTACCCTTCCTCAGGCTGTGGTGTTGTTTTGGTGGGGTTTTTTTAATACATGGCAAGTTTTTAACACCCTTTGTTTCATAGGTTCTCATGAGACAGGGATATGATGCTGCTTGTGACATATGGAGCTTGGGAGTTCTCCTTTACACAATGTTGGCAGGGTGAGAATATTTCTGAGCTGTTTTGTTTACCTAAAATCCCAGAATGTTGCCTGAATCCCTGCTTCCATAGAAATGGTGAGGCATTGCCTCATGGAATGACACAGTCACTCAGGTGGGACAGGCAGCTCTGAGTCAAAGCCAGATAAACCATGTTTATCTCACAAGTAGGATCAAGGCGTCTCTTCCCTTAGTGCAGGACTTGGGGGTGCCAAAGACTCTCCCCCATTCCCAGGAGGGAATTGAATCTGGGAAAATACATGGAGGGTTTCTTTTTATCCTCCAGCCTCTTGTCCTCCCACCCCATCCCCTTTACTCACCTTGTGTCTCCTGCCTCTGCTGCATTCCTGTGTAAAGCACTCTGGGTTGGGATCTCTGGAGTTTCCTAAACATCCAGACCTGATGAGGCTCTAGGAAGCATCTAGTGGCCAAATGAGAGATGTTTGCTGAATTCTGCTCTAACAGAAGAAGAACAGGTTTTTAGCCTTATGGCTAAATCCTGTCTGTTGGAAATTATTCTCTTGATAAATGTGTACTTCCCATGTAATATTAGAAATACTAATATTTAATAGTGTATGTGTACATTCTGTGATATGTGTCAGCTGGCAGTGGGATATTGACTCTGATTCACAAGATTTTACCAATTTCTTGCAGTTTTTATCTATAACAAGGTGTTTTTGTCGTGTTTTTTTCTTTCACCAGCTATACTCCATTTGCCAATGGTCCCAATGATACTCCTGAGGAGATCCTAGTACGGATAGGCAGTGGAAAATTCTCTCTAAGTGGAGGCAACTGGGACACTGTTTCAGATGCAGCAAAGGTGTAAATGTGTTTTGGTTTTACATTTTTGTAGAATTCCAATGAAACCTACTGAGTTTTATCAACTAGACTGCTCTGTAAGTGTAGTTTGCTATTATTACCTGCAGACTTTATTGCAGGGAAGAATATCTGCTCCAACCTTTTTATTTAAAGACTCCATCTGTAATCAATATGGATTCTCTGGGATGGTGTTGACCCACTCTGTGGGTATCTTAATCACCAGTGTTACCTTTGATAAAGATCAGCACTAATATTTAAGTATTTTTTGTGATCTTTTGGAATTGCACTATTTGTTCATTTCAGTAGGAATGATTCAGAATGCTTGTTGGCTGCTGCTGTCTTAGCATGAGAAATTCACTTCTGTGTATTTAAGAATGCTTCACATTTTGTACCTAAAACAAAGGCAACATTCTGTCAGCTTGCTCATATTTTGGTTTTATTTCAAACTGTTGCTGTCTCTATTCTGTGCCCTTCCCACCCACCTCTTCTTTTGACCAACGTTGTAATTAATCAGTAGCTTATTGCTAATGCTTCTAACAGGCAAAAACAAGTGTCCATTGCCATTGGCTTTATTCTTTATGTGGCTTCTTGAAGGAAAAATTAATTGCTGGTGTCTCACTGTCTCTGAATTCAGTTGTAGTAAGGAGTCAGCAGAGCCCAAAGTGCAGAATGAACAAGGAGAGAGATTTGCAAATAACAGCTTTCCTCCATAAAATCTGCCTGCTACATTTTAATAAGATTTCTAGTCTTTTAAAGATTATATTCATAATAAACATGAAAGGCACAACAGTGAGTTGCTTTGCAATCAAGGCTGGCTCTGTTGAGCTGCTCCAATAGTACCACACATTGTTCTCAGCCTTCTGCAGTGTCAGGGCACAGAACGATCCTGTTTGTCTGCTGATCTCTGTGTGTTTGCATTGTGTTCATCCCTCCACATCGGGTGCTTCTCTCACTGCTGCCATCCCTGCTGCTCTAAAGGCCACCTAAGATGGTTTGCAGTGAGCAATGTGCGTGGTTCCCCTCCCTGCAGGACTTGTTGTCACACATGCTGCACGTGGATCCCCACCAGCGCTACACGGCCGAGCAGGTGCTGAAGCACTCCTGGATTGCCTGTAGGGACCAGCTGCCTCATTATCAGCTCAACAGGCAAGATGCACCACATCTAGTAAAGGTAAACCCACCTGGGATCCTGTTGGAGCTGGGGCTGTGCAAGGAGTTCTGTTGGTTTAGAGCCACAGACAGAACTCTCATTGTTTCTGTTTGTTTTGCTTAGTACTGACACATTTAAGCTGCATGGTGAGACAAATTCATGGAATCATGGAATGGTTTGGATTGGGAGGGACCTTAGAGCTGGGCCATCCTCTCCCTACCATGGGCAGAGTCACCCTCCACTATCCCAGGTTGCTCCAAGCCCTGTCCAGCTTGGCCTTGGGCACTTGCAGGGATCCAGGGGCAGCCACAGCTTCTCTGGGCACCCTGTGCCAGGGCCTGCCCACCCTCACAGGGCAAAATTCCTTCCCAATATCCCAGCTAACCCTGCCCTCTGGCAGTGGGAAACCATTCCCCCTTGTCCTGGCACCACATGCTCTTGTATAAAGTCCCTCTCCAAATTATTGGTAAATAATTCTTTCTAACCTCATGTAGAGGAAGAGATTTTTGTGTGTTTTCATTTCCAAGATTAAGGCAGTTACTGAGTTGTCTCCAAAGTCAGGACCTGAGTAGCCACTGAATTGGCTGTATTTGAGAAATTGGTGCTAATCTGACTTGAAAGATACAAATTCTGACCTACATTAACAGGTGACTCCTACATCTAATGGATACAAAAGAAATAAAAAAGAAAGAAAAAAAAAATCTGTTGTTGAATCCTTCAAAAGCAGGGGTGCCTGACCCTTCTTTTTCTAAGAAACTTTAGACAATTCACATGACCTGGTTATCAGTCTTATTTGGTTTTGAGTTGAGTATTTAATGTTTAATTGCTTTGTTTTCTGATTAAAACTTATATAAATTATTATGTATTTCCTTTTTCTCTAGGGAGCCATGGCTGCTACATATTCTGCACTGAATCACAAGACATTTCAGCCAGTGCTGGAGCCTGTGGCAGCCTCCAGTTTAGCTCAGAGACGGAGCATGAAAAAGCTCACATCCACAGACTTATAGATCCACTGGGACACCTGAGCAGACACAAGCAAGGGGAAAACCCAACAAGTGGCTCTGTTTTGCCTGACCTGTGATCAAAAGGCATCTATGGTTTCCTGCTACACTACTTGAATTCTGTAAAAGTCCTTTTTTTAATAAGAAAAAAAAAAAATCCACAGGTTCATACTGTGTTTGTTTTACAGGCCGTATCTGTTAAGTTAATTTAAACATCAGGTACACCACAATGAATTTCTCTACACTGTCCTTTGAGATCTGTTGCAAATATTCTTTCACATTCTGTATAGTTTTGCTGGGTTCAGTTAAAAAAAGTATATGGTTTAGGGGACCGTTGCCAATAACCAAGTTGTACATAAAGTGTCAGTGTGAGTTTTCTTTGCTTCACACCTTCGGACCCTGCTGTGAAGGGCAAATTCTTCATTTTGTAATTGGGCACTTCATTGATTGAACTCAATTCCTTTCCCTTGTCCATGACTCTTATGCAGAGTTGAGCAATGTGATGTGCCAGAGTTAATTCCTCACTGTTGATTTAGAAGCTCTGTGTTTGCATGGTGCCAGTACCTGAGGAGTTTCTGTGCAAGTACAAAGCAAAGGGATGTGCAAGATCCTGCACTTAAATTTGATCACTTGTGACCCAAAAGAAATGCTGGTTATGGCCTCTAACAGGAAAATCAACTTTCCTAGTTGTTACCACAAACTGTGTCCTGCATTGAGCTGGAGAAAGTCAATATGTGCATAAACTGTCAAAATTCAGGCTCTCAGAAGCATTGGTACCACTTTAAGACAACATCCTGCAGCTCAGTCTTTGTTATTTATATTTCCCATCCATTAGCACAACTACTGTGTTATTTTCCTCAGCAGTCTTTCCACTGAATGCACCCAATATTAGCTTTGTTTGGCATATGAGACAAACTGACACTTTATTATAACCAACTTGGCACTTGGGTTTTGTTTTTTATTTATTTGATTTTTTTTTTTAATAGAATGTTGCTTTTCTCTGACTCTCTCGCCGCATGTACAAATATTACAGAACAGAAATGCAAAATTCTCTTTGCCTAACTGTAGGGGTAGCTTGGAAAATAAATAAGCCTTGCTGTGTGCCCAGATAAGGGAATTCTGACCAAGAAATTTCACAGTTATGGACAAATTCCTGTCAGCATCCTGTGGCCAGCACTCACCCTCTCTGTCTGGTGTTAGAACTTCAGCTGTTCTTAAATGCTCTGATGGAGAGGAAATTCATTTCCGGGCCAGAATTATCTTGGGGTTTCCTGACTCAAAATCAATGCTAACTGGTGGTAGTTCATTCAGAGATACTCTTAGAAGTGTTTTCAAAATTGTAGACACTGAGCAATTGTAGTGACTTAGCAGGATGACTTTAAATATTAAATATATTAGTGACATTAGACTGTGAAGTGACCAAAAGTCAAACATAGTTCAGACTCGTTTATCTTCACTGAATTTTCAGTTGCAAGACCCCAGGGCTGATAGAAATCAGCATTTTGAGAGAGGGGAAAAAAACTTCCAGGAGAATTCTGGCCCAGTCACCAGTGGTGGTGATAACTCAGATCTCACAAGAGGTGTTGGCTGGTTTTTGTTTATACCTGTGGAGAACTTGGTGGTGTTGGAAGTACTTTTAAATAAGCTGCTTTCTTCTGTTGTGGTGGGGGAAGATGGACATTATCTGGCCAAATAGTTAGGTATGAATATGTGTAGATTTGAGACTTAATGATATAGCAAACATAGATGTGCTCTTTGTATCATGCAGAACATCCCCCAGATGGAATTTCTTGAGCGTTTGATAGATGTTGGAAGCTTTATGGGCCATTTGTGCCTGGTTTTGAGGTGCCTGTTTGAAATGCTTGAAAGCTTATCAAAGAACACAACTGCTTCCTGGAAAGTTCCTTGTTTAGTACAAAATCTGCCCCTTTTGTAGCTGCTTCATCTTCCTTTTCCTTACTGAAGACCTTTGCCAGCAAGAATGTCTGGAAACCTCTTGTCTACTCTGTCAGGGCCATTTTTATGTAAATTTAAAGATGACTGCCAGAAGAATTTTGAATTCTGGAAAAAAAAAAAAAAAAAGGCAAAAGTGGTGGAAATTGAATTCCCAGAACCCAGGTCAAGGTGTAATGTGGGTTGAAATGTAGTCCTAAAAGCTGTGTTGGGGATAAGAGGTAATGCAAGGCCTGGAACACAATGAAAATGTCAAACTGGAATTGTCTTCAGCTTTCCTGTAAGGCAGCAGCTGGTCTTTAATGGCTTTACCCATGAATCATTTAAGTGTTTCTGTTGGTATTTTCTTTTAGCTTGCTTAGAAGCACCACAGTATAAGCACCTTAAAAGCATTTTGCACAAGAGCAGTTGGAAGCAGCTGAGGGGACTCAAGTTATTCTTGATGTGCAGCACAAAGGTGGTGAGAGGAAAAGAATACAAACAAGATGGATGTTCTGATTCAGTACAGAGTATTTAAAACATCTCCTGTAAAGTTATCCCTGTTTTATATCACTCCTGGCCTTTAGTGCAGGTGGTACTCCAGGGGTAAAAGCAAAGTTTCAGTGACTGCAACATAACAAAGTTGTTATATCTGACAGGCCAGTGTATCCTGGTATGCCAATTATAATCCTTATTTTGGGGGAAAAGTTCCCTTGCTCTGACTATTTCTGCATATCAGTCTTGGAAATATTTGGGATATGCAGGAACACAGAAGAGTTCTCTTGCAGTTTACTTTTACTGTATTTAATGATCATCTTTGTGAGGCTCCTTTGGGAATTTCTTGCCTGTTTCTCATCCCTTTCTTTCCCAACTTAGGTTTTGATATCTAAAAGTAGCGTGGTCTGCTCATGAGCTGTCAGTTAAAGGTTTGAGCTGGAGGAACAGGTAATGGGAACGTGCTCTGGCTGCAGTGAAAGGTTGGTGGAAATCATGTCCTCTGGACACAGGTCAGGTTTACAAACTGGTTATGTTCTTACTGCCTTACTCAGTTAGAAAAAAAAGTCATATTTTTGAAAGGCTCATAATTACACAGAAATAGGCATTTACACTAAAGGAGTTTCCACAGAACTAAATCTTAAATGATAGAATATTTTGGCTGTGGCTTCCTGCCAGAAAAGCTCCTGCTCTGGTGTTTGGTGATGATCATTATCAGTAAGTTCCAGCTCTGGTGCACACAGAGAGGAGATTCCCACTGGATCTGGAGGGGGTTCAGGACCTGTTCTGCTGTTTTTTCAACCCAGGATATCTCAGTTTGTACCTTCAGTTATCATTTGGATATAAAGTGAGGAGCTCTTGTGTTCTTGTTTCATATCCAAAAATGGCAGTGGCACTGTGGTGAGCCCGTGGTGAGGTCACAGTGCCCTTCCTGAGAGCTTTCCTGGCTGGGTCCAGTCAAGCCACTGCTCTGGGGCTTGTGTGGTTTTCTTCTTTTTCCCGTTTGGCTCAAAACCAGTGAATTCCCCTTGCCCACACCAGGAGCCTGAGGTACAGGAGGTTGAGCCTGCTGTTCATTTGAGGCCTCTGTTTGAATGTTCTTGCAGCCAGAGGAGGCATCCAAAACCTCACCCAAGTCAGTCATGTTGAGCTTGAATTCTGTCTTCCATGTTTTAATTCCTTTTCCAAAGGCAATCTTCGTCTGTCCAATAGTTAAAATAACCTCTAGCAAACTTCAGCAGGTGGGGAGTTCCTTGCAATGTACTTAGAGACTGTAGAGCTGAGTTAAATGAGTAACACAAGGTTATAATCATATATACAAATTATATACAAATCCTGGTTTGTATCAGTGAAATGAGGCTAAAACATTAATGAAAACACAGGGTTTTATGTATTTCTGTAGCACTTAAACGTTTCACTCCTATCCAGAATTAAAAGTTTGCAGATATTTGTGGGAGGGAAGGGAGGAGCTGGTTTTTCTTTCTCGAAGTTTCCAGAAAGCTTCTGAAGCTGTGATCATAATAGAGTCCTTGTGTAATTCTGTAGGAGCTCTGTAGGGTTAAAAACAGAATTCTCCTTAAAGTTTGTTCCAAAGCTCTCTTAGGTGTGCACTGATAGCTGTTGGCAACACCCCTGCACTTCATTCCTACCCCGCCAGCCTTCTGCATCAACATCCCTTAGTTCAGAACATCCTGAATACTTTCTGTCCCTGCTCCAGTTATTTTTTAAATATTTGCTCCCCCAAATTCTATTGTTCAATTCTATTGTTCCCTGGGAATAGAAGAATGGATACAAATTTGAAAACCCCCACCCTTAATGTATGGCTGAAGCTGATTGAATATTGTAATAATTTACATAATTAGGAAGTCTCCCACAAAATCATCAGCAACTGGTTTTCTTGAGACTTTTCCTGTGTAATGAAAGCAAACTTTCTCTGAAAGCTTAACAAGATGCTTGATATTATCTCTTAATTTTTAATTTTTGGACAATAGCTGATCACCAGTGAGTTTGAATAACCTTGAATCCTCTTGGTGGGGTTTTTCACATGAGGATGCTGGAGGTGGATCTGCTTTGCAGGACCAAGTATTCAGGTTTGGGTGTTTTGCATTAGGCTTTTGAGCAGTGTTTGCTAATTAATTAATTAACTGCATTGTCATAATGTCCCAAGCACTTTGGCATCTTGCACTGATGCTCTGGTTAGAGCTGAAACTCTCCTGGCACGTGGTTAAATCTCCATAAAGGGCATTAATTGAGAACAGTGTGCAATGAATTCCATGCTCTCTGAGGTACTTCAAAGATGAAACTCTACACAAGGTCCCCGTTATCAGATATTGTAACTGTCATTTCTTTCTCTTAAGCATATTGTGGATTTTGTATCATACTGTATTTATTTCATTTAATTTTAAAAGAAATGTTTTCTTTAAAGCTCTGTATATATTGACATTAAAGTTTGCATTGTACTACGTTCTCCTCTTCTTGCAAGGCTGGGTCTGGCAGTCCAGTGGTGCTTCTCTTGGCACTGCTGCCTTCAATTACAACACACCAAAGACAACCTCAAAATCGTATTTATTTTTGTCAAACTCGCTGAATAATCATCAAGGTACAGTTTTAATTAGCTGGCTGTTCCTTGAGTACGAAAATAAAAGGGTTGCAAATTCATAACATTTGGTAATTGACAGAAATCCATCACTTCTGCTTTGGAAGTTCAATTGCTTCTGGTTTTCAAATGGATATAAAAAACAATGAGCAAACATTGCTAAATTAAATGTATGTGAATTATTTCATAAACCTTGCCAAAAATCTCACATACATCAGGAGCTATTTATACATTTATATTCCGTCAAGTGTTTCATGCCACACTTGCAGTGAAACAGAGATTCAGTGGTAGGATTGATGTGTTACCTCAGGGTGGGATCATCCACCTTTATTTTTTTAGGTACCTATTAAATTTGACTCCATATATTAAGAGGAAATAATTTTCCTGCAAAGATCTGGCCCTTTGAAAATAGACACTTGCATTACAAGTGACAGGAATTACATTAAAAACTGGGTTTAAAAATCCTCCTGAGGTATTTGATAACTGCTGGTGCTGTTGGTATTCACAATGGTTTATAGATACTTGATTTTTTTGAATGCACAGAGAGGTTTTCCCACCTTTCCATGTCCCAGATGCTGTTTGCTCACACAGGACACTGTTTTTACCAGCACTGGTGGCAGAGAAGGGGGGACTGAAGCCACAGAGGAGGCAGCAGGTACAGATTTCTCAGATTGTGATGATTTGTTTGATTTCGTTCAATGTAGGCAGGAGAAAATAATCAAATTGGACAAAACCATTACTCTCAGATAAGAAGCCCTGAGTCTCAGGTTTGAGATCTGCAGGCTTGGTGAAGGTGTTGCTGGTGGGGAGGAGAGACAAGGCATGGATTCAAAGCCAACCTTACTGAGTGTTTTGAGAGCCAAGGACAGGGATGAGCCAAGTGTTGAGAAAGGGACTCCAGAATGTGCCTTAATTGCATCCTGCTCTGTTTTCCTGCAGATTTTGGTTCTCAGGAGCTGTTGTCCCCATGATTCATCTCTGAAGCTTTATGACTGTTAGAGGCACCTTCCTACATCTCTTTTGTGTTTTTATGGGGTGCAAAATGTTTTGAGGTAAAGATGTTCCCACCTTTGCTTCTCCCAACCGTAGCAGGAAGAGGGAGCAGGTGTCTGGCGGCAGTTTTGCCAAAATACGGATTTAACTGTATTTATTGTAACTTTTGTTTAACAATTTCCCTCCAGAACCTCTGAGGAACTTCTCTCAGAGGCTGAGGCTTCTTATGGGCCTCTTGTAAGACACAGAAAGCTTCTGGCAGAGGTGAGCTCAGTTCTGCAGCCCCCTAAGGCACTGTTTGGGCAGGGGCTCCCTTGCAGCTCCCTCCCCTTGAGGTTTGCATTTCCAGCCTTGGGGCAAATCCTGAACTCTCCAGAGCTGGTTTGGGGCCCGCTTTTTGACTTTTGGCATCCCCAGTGCTCTACCCCAGAGCAACCCTGTACCAAGCTGTGTTTAAACAAGAAGTGTAATACCCTAATGCTGGCTGATCATGCAAATACCTTTATTCCTGAACAGGTGCATTTTGGGTTCTTGGGGCCCTCAGCATCCAGGTTTGTGTCCCGGACTCTGCAGGGATGGCTGGAATTACAAAGGGATGGATAATACCTCTTAATTTAAGGGGTTTTATTGCTTCTAAAGGCTTTTGTGGGGGAATCACAGTATAATTTTGATGGGCTTGTGCCTGTCCCATTCCTGGAAGTGTCCAAGGCAAGGTTGGATGGGGCGGGGAGCAACCTGGGATAGGGGAAGATGTCCCTGCCCGTGGCAGGGAGTGGAAAGAAATGGGCTGTAAGGTCCATTCCCATTTTACTGAATCACAAGTTTTATCTATGGTAACTGCAGTTGTGGAGTGCTGGTACAGGCCCCGTGCATCCCTAACCTGGCACCTGGCTGTGCTGAAAGCCTTGTTTGGAGGTTGGCAGCTAAACTGAAAGTTAATCACGTAGCAAGGCGTTAGAAACAGGTATTGTGTCATTGTCTGCTTGTTCGGGGCTGAATTCAGTCATTCCGTGGGTGAGAAAGCAGCGAGGAGCAGGGATGAGGAACAAAGTGGGGAAGGGGATGCGATATTACCTTTGCTCTTCCCTGGGGGAACTGGGTCCCCAGAACCGCTCGGGATGCGGTGCTCGGGACGGCGGCGCTGCTGTGCCGGGACCGGTACTCGCTCTCCCGGAGGTGTGCGGGTCCCTTCCCGCACTCCCGGTGTTTGCCGCGCCGGCGCTCCCGGTGTTTGCAGTGCCCGCATTCCCGGTGTTTGCCGCGCCGGCGCTCCCGGTGTTTGCCGCGCCGGCGCTCCCGGTGTTTGCCGCGCCGGCGCTCCCGGTGTTTGCAGTGCCCGCACTCCCGGTGTTTGCCGCGCCGGTACTCCCGGTGTTTGCCGCGCCCGCTCCGGCCGGGTCCCGGCGAGCCGCGGTTGCCCCGGCGCAGCCGCTGCGCTCCCCGCAGCCCCCAGGAGATGGAGGCAGCGCCCCGCAAGCGGCTCCCGAGCCTTCCTGCCGGGACTGATCGCGACCCCTGCACGGCCGGGAATTGGAGTTCACTTGCGCTATTGGAGTTCTTTCGTTACTTTTTTTGTATTTACTTCTCCTTCTTGAGAACGTCTTGTTCTCCTGGTTCTCTTTGTGGGATGTGGTTGTGTGATCCCTTCGTTTCCATATCCCGAAGTATTTACTGGAACAGCTTCACATCTGCTGATCCAGGAGCAGATCCTGGCAGCGCTGGCAGGACCAACCTCGGGCATCTCCCTGAACCCAGAGGTCACACCTTGGCAAGGATTTTCCAGTACTGGGATGATGCCTTATCAGTTTGCCCTGGAACAAACAAAATGAGAGGAGTAAAGTAGGGATTTATTGCAAGGCCTTCCAAGGGCACAGCCTGGCAATGCCAGAGCCCGGCTGCAGCCCTGCCAGGATGGGCCTTGAGATGGGCACAGAAAAGGGGCCTGGGCACGGGGTTTCACACTTTTGTAAGTTCTGCTCCATTTGCATCTTGAGGTTAACTGTCCAATTAATAACTTCTAATGATGAAGTTCCATCCTCCTTGCTTGCCTTCCTCTTTTTTACGTTGTTTGTGCTTTTGGGCCTGAGGTTGGGAATGACTGTCCTTGAATCTTGAGCTGGAGAGAATTGTGTCTAACTACCCTGTAAAGAGAACTTATTAACACATAATATGAAGCTAAGAGTTACACACTGAAGCAGAATAGAAAAAAAACCTTAAAACTTAAGGCATCAGGGAACGGAGGAGGAGCAGGAATCCTGAAATCATAGATTACCCTGAATTGGGAGGGCTCCAGATGGATCACTGAATCCAGCTCCTCTCCCTGCACAGACCCCAACAATCCCACCCTGTGCATCCCTGGGGGCATGATCCAAACTCTCCTGGAGCTCTGGCAGGGTTTGGGCTGGGAGCGTTCCCGAGGGAACTGTTCCATCCAGGAGGAAGAACACACGGATCCTCATGGACACCTGGCATGGGAATATCTGGGCAGGGCTTGGATATGGAACTTCCCTCTTGCAGCTCTTCCTCTGCTCTTCCTGAGCAGCTGGAATTGGTGCAGCCAAGAACAAAAACTTCTGATTTGGAAACAGCAGCACAAGGCAAATCTGGATGTTTCTGATCTAGAGCAAAAACCTCAAAATGCACATTTTTGAGGTAAATAGAAAAATTTTGAATCCAGGTGTATATTTTTAGTGATTTTTCAAAGCTATTAAACCCTAGGAAAGGTGATTGAAACACCTGTATACTTGTAAATAGAACTTTGTACGTGTTTACCATTTTCATTAGGAAATTTATTGCAATTTAAAATGCTCTGATACTCCAAGGTTCAGCACCTGGAGTAAACTGTATAATAGAAAAACTCTTATTAAATTCTGATAGTAAGACAACAATTTAGGAATAAAAATTAGTTAAGATCTTGCTTTGACAGGTTGGAAAATCACATTATGATCAAATTGAAGGTGTTTCTGCTTGTGGCAGGGAAAGTGGACTAAATGGGGTTTAAGGGTCCCTTCCAAGCCAAAAGAAGGGATTTCCTTGTGCTGCTCAGGCTCCTGCTGCAGAGCGGGGAGCAGAAAATGAACCTCAAGTTAATTAACAGCTCCAGCTGCTAATTCCCACCACATCAGCCCAGGAAAAGTGGGTTTGCTCATGCTCTGTGCCCCATGGAAAATGATCAAACTCCAAAATAGCTGAAAGAATTAATTTAAATGAGCTGGCAGTGCTTGTCAGGGAGGGAATAAGGGCAGATTTGAGGAAATTAGTAATGTAACTCAAAGTTCCCAGCAAACTCCTGGCAAAGGCAATGTAAACTTGGTTTGAAATTAATTATTGCAAATAAACATTTGAAATGCTACAGGCCAAATTAATATTTCAGAATTCTTCACTATTTATTACTGTGCTTAATTTTCTTACTTAAATATAATTTGGGCCTACGGCTGTTAAGAATTTAATTTTTGAGGTACTTTAATGAATTATGAAACATGTTTTAAACAGAAATGAATAGCTAATAAATGCCAAAAGTGATTAATTTTCTGAAACATGTGAAGGCCTTTGTATTTAATTTTTAAAAAATGCCCTAAATTGTTGGAAAGTAAAGAGAGAGAAAATACAAAGTGGATCAATTGAAGTCTGGAATAATTTACTAAATCACAAGTAGTTTTCCCTTTGCTGTGGCCATATGTTCTTCCATGAGTCTCCAATCCATTTTTGGGGTCCTTTAGACAAGGTGGTGACAAAGACATGCCCTGAAGACACCTTGCTCTGAACCCAACTCCCTGGAGGAGCAGCACTTTACCCTGTTTAAAAATTGATATATCCAAACTTTTCCTGGGATGATTCAACACCAAAGATACATGTTTTTATAAACCCATGATTTTCTGATTATTTTAATATATTGGGGTTCATTTAGTGAGAATGAAATCGTGAGAATGAGGTTTTCATACTTTGGGTGAGCTTTTAATATAAATTTTGGATCTGGGGCTTGTGTGATGCGTAGAATTCCACGAGGGGGGATTTATGTGCCCAGCTCCCTGCACGCTGGGATGGCAATACCTGCCATTAATTTTTTGTGGCTTGAAACTGAGCTTGATTTAGATGCTTTCATCCCGAGGGAAGAGACATTTTCTAAAATCATCCTGGTGGTAATTGTTTGGAGTTGAGAGTGAACTCACTGAAATTCCCCATGAATCAATTGTGTGCTGCCAATGATTTATGCCCCAGCAGAAGCCTCCAAACGTCCTTACAAATTATCCAGGCCTAAGAAGGGGATGATTTGCTGCCAGTGACACTTTGGAGACTGTTCAGCAAACGTGTTTTCCAGCAGCTCCTGTTGTAGGAAGCTCCTGCTCAGAAGTGGGGCCAATAAAACAGAAATTTCTTCCAAATTTCCCTTTTTTTGAGAGGGCATAAATGCAGGAACATGCCAGCATCTCTTCAATGAGGAGTAACCTCTGAGCAGGGCTGCTCTTGCACCTCACAGCCACTGCTCCTCCCCAGCAGATGACACCAAACCTTGGAGAACCAACAAGGTGAGATGTGACCTGGGTGTCCCTGCTGCCTGGCAGGGGTGGGGGATCATGAGGAGAGAAGCGTTATTTGGGATGCAGGGGTAAAAAACCGTATGGAATTCAGTAACTGGAGGCAACTAGGAAGAGAAATTTAAAACAAAACAATAAAAAAATTCCTAAAGGCTTAGAGGGTAAAGTTATTCTAAAAAGCATCAGCAGGAAAGAAACACTAAAAAATCTCTACCTGTGAAATTTTTGCACTTCTTGGCAAGTTTCTTTACCCTGCTGTATTTCTCCTTTATTTTTTAAGCTAGGAAAACTGATTAAGTCCTACTTTTTTTCCCTCTGGGCTTTGAAATTTCCTAAATTCTCTTTACTTTGAAATTATTTTTCTTCAGAGCCTTTTGAATGCTGGAATCGATTTCTGTTTCTTTTCTTATTAATGAAACCATTCATCCAAGAAAACTTTGGAGAAGAGAGATCTAATTTGCAACCCTACCCCAGTGAAAAGAAATCAGGTGAACAATCAGCTGGACCATCCAAAGGATTATTACTATTGCAACATAAGCTATTTAAGAAAATGTCTATGGGGAAATACCTGGAAATGTAATAACTTAATCCTAAATATCAGGAAAACAAAGCAAATTACTGAATATAACATAAAAATGGAGAATGGAGCAGAGGCAGACACTCACCTGGGAGGTTTGTTTTAGGTAGGCAGAAAGTTTTTGTTTTGCAGCAATTTAGGGCTGAAGGTGGCCAGGATGGCACTCAAGTTCCTGGGTTGTTTTGAGGAAAAAGCTCTTTTTTCAGTGTCTGGATGGTGTGGGACCTGCATAGGATGCACTCTGAGATCAGGGAGTGATTGATCCTAAAAGTGAGGTTGAGTTGTATTTGCTGTGGCAAGTGCTGAGTTTCTGGCTGAAATAAGGCTGACACTTAAATAGAAAAATTCTCTTCACTTTGAATATTTCAATAGTCAGAATATCAAGGATCCTGCTCACTCTTTGTTAGTGCAATCCCCTGTCCTTTAGAAAGGTTCACATTTCCATCTGGGCTGTTTTGTAGGGATGTCAGGAATTGTGTAAGCACGTCACAGCTGACCTAAGAGTTGGTTTAATTATTTTTTGCCTTTAACCAGCGTTTTCATCCCCCACTTTAATTAACTCTGCCAAAAATGGCTTCTCTTTCTGGCTAATCTTGGAGGAGGGACGTGAGGCTGAATCCATGAGTTCATTTTAGGATGGAGGAGGAGCTGGATGCAGCCCCAGAGGGGTGACAGCAGGCAACGGTCCTGGCACGCTCAGTTTTTGCCAGTTGTGGAAGCAGCCACAGGTTGGAAGGGCAGAACTGTGCCCGGATTTTGGGTAGCTGAGGGAATTTGGGGGTCTCTTCCCTGTGGATCATCGAGGGATGCTGGCAGAAGTGCTTCTGTTTTAGGATCGTGTGGCACCACATCGATCTCTGCTGGCTTCATCCGCACCTTGCCAGCCAGGCCGGCAGAGGGAAGGGAGCCAGAGGGATGAGGGAAGGCTGGCAGTGGGAGGGATGTCAGGAAAACCTGCTCCCTGCCCACTGCCAGCCTGTGCAGAGCCATTATTCATGCTGGAGACCCAATGCTAGGAGACATGGGCTCGGGCAGAGGGAATGTCTAGCACTGGTAGGACGAGATCATTGTGCTGCAAGTTGAATGAAAGGCGTTTTTTTTTTTTCATAACAAAGATAAGACAGGCAGTGAAAGACACTTTTTTCCACGAAGGAAGAAGGCGTTATCCTGCTTAAATGATTTAGACAGGCTTTATTTTCTTGGAAAGCCATGAGTCTCTTCATGGATCATTGTCTCCAGGCTGAGCTGCTCAGTGAGACCTTTCGGCTACGGAAAAGAGACCCAAAGGGACTGAAGGGAGCCCGTGACCTTCCACCACTGCAAGTCAGGAGCCATAGAAATGTTTGTCAGCTTTGAAAAGAAATGGTTGCCCTCAAGATCCTTTCCTTGGAAAAATCCCTCTATCTGGAGCCACGACGAGGCGCGATTTTAGCTCAGATCTGCCAGGACACATGGGTTCCTTTTTCCTTTCAAATAAATATGGAAGTCAGCTGGGGTGTCTGAGCTTTTGGGATATCACAAGGAAAACATTCAATCTTCTCATTTTTAATTCAGGCGAGGGGAGCTCTGTGTGTAATTGGTTTTCTGGAAGCAAAACAAATATGCTTTTAATTCTGGGAGAAAAACAGGGTGACAACCCCTCCATATGAGAGCTTGGCTTGAGGGCCTCTCCTCTGGGGGGCAATTCTTGTCTGCAGAGAGAAATGCCCAGGTCCCAGCTCAACCAAAACACGTGGCCACCAGCCCCAAAGGCACTTCTGCACTAATGGAGATGAAATCTGGGCTGATCTGCACCATCATTTGCTCTAGGCGAGATGAAATTCTGAGGTTAATGCAAACGTAAGTGTCTCTTAGTTTACCTCTGACTGTTGTGATCCCACACCAGTCAAAACCAAATCCTCCCTCCTTGAGCTGGGAATTATGCTTTTCTGCTTCTCTCTCCTTCCTTCCCTGTTCTTGACATGTATAAAAATAAATTGTGTTGCTCTAGATGGAACTGTGGACTGACATGGTGTGGAGTTCATATTTCCAGTAAACAAAATTCCTGCTGGTCGCTTGCAACACTCAATAATTCCTGGTTTGTCAACAACAATAAAAAAAGTTGTTTTGTTTTGGTTTTTAAAATTTTTTTACAAAACAGGACAGCATCTCAAACCCACACACCGTGGTGACCCTGCCCATGGCAGGGGGTTGGAACCTGATAATATTTTAGGTCCCTTCCAACCCTTCCCGAGGGTGTTAAAATGACAAGATTGACTTGCAAAGTTCTTTTCTCCATATCACAGCAGAGCAGATAACAGACAAGGTGAGAAGATAGATGATTTAATGCCAGTCTTTGGGTTTCTGCCCATTAATTTGCTGTTTATTGAAGGAGTTGAAGCAGAGAGACATTGGTTGGGCTTGTTCTCTCTGTGCTGAACCCTTGCTGCTGTCAGGCAAACCCAGCAGGACTCACGGGATTTCCATGTGAGGCTTCATCCAGGGAAAATCTTGAACAGTTGCCCATGGGATGCCTGAGAAATGTCTTTTTTTAAGCAAATCTCTGTGAAAATGGAGGGCATACGCTGCCCTGTAGAGGAGGTTCTTTTCTGTGGGGCATAAAGGGATTTTTTTCCCTTTGGAAATGGTTCAATGTTGCCGTGTTTGGGTTTGTAGGTAAGAACATCTTTTACTCACGTGAATGATCCATAATGTTAATTCCTCCTAAATCATCACTTTGATACTAAAAAATTGGCAAATAATGACTCAAAACCTGTGTGGTGATTCTTGACCTCCGTGTAAGGCAAAGTTCAGAGGAAAATTCGGATCTGTTTTCCTGTTGTTTGAAATCAGGTTGTGGTGTGACCAGAGTGGGGGTTCCACTCAGGGCAATCCGAGCAGGATGATGTTACAAGGCAATGGAAAATAAGTTGGTTCTAAACTTTCTCATGTTCAGCATTTTTGTGTAAGAAGGCTCAGAATTCTGCGGAGAAAAGCAGACACAGGATTTTGTTGCTGTCTGTAAAATAATGATGTTCTTTTCACTGCTGGGTGTTACCTAAACAATATTTACCTACTTAAGATATTAGAATTAATCACTGCTGTTTACATTAGAAAATTTTCCATAATACCTTTGCTTTTTCCCCACTTATTTTCTTTCCTGGAGTTTGTTTTTCAAAGGCTGCATGAGGCTTTGAGGCTCCAAAGAGCTCAGAGGAGCTGCGGGATTCTCCTTCCTTCTAAACCTTGCTGCTGCTTTGAGTTCCCCCTCCATAAATCCCCACCCAGTGGGAAATTGGGATGTCTCCTCCTGGGGGAATGGCTCCTGCAAAGAGTTTTGTGTTTGGCTGACGAAGTTCCTTCTTCCAAGCAGCAATTTCCTTCCTTCTTTGTCTCTTGTTTATGAGGAAAACATAAAATCCCTTTCTGCACTTAAACTCATTCTGGTGATGCTCTAAATCCTATGCTTAAGGATGCATTTAATTAAAGATTGACTATGGCATAAAGTGGAGGTTAATTAAATACCAATCAATCCCTGTATAAAATACATATAAAGGGGCTTTGGCTCAGGCAGTAAAAGGATCTCCAGGAGGAGATTCCCCTCTTGCTCACTGTGCAGCTGCAGCGTGGCTTCCCACATTATTTTCCTTGCTGTATTTGCCATTTAGGATTTTGAAGTCCTGCAGAAAAGCTGTTTTTAGGACAACAAAGCCGTGGTCTGACCCACTCCTGCTGTTCAGGAGAGATTTCACAGGGAATTTTCCATCACCACTTTGTTGTGCTGATGTTGGTGTGATTAGACAAAACTCTCAGTGATGAAAGAATAATTTTATTCTTCTCCCAAAAGTTTTTGAGAAGGTCCTTTATAGGGGCATCAAATGAATCCAGAGTATCCAAAGTTCATAAAACAAGATGGCTTTCCATGGAATAAGTTGTTAAACTGTAAGTGCCTTGTTGCAAGATATTGTGTATGCTGAAATTGAGGGGAGCTCCAGGGAGGAGAGAAAGTTGGGAGGGTCTGGAAGAGGAGTCCAGCACAGGAGAAGCCTCATGTGATTTTTATTTTTTTTTCCCTCTCTTCTGTGTTGCCACAAGTGAATATTTTGGGACTCAGTGAGACATTTAAGAGAGAAATCTGGAGTTTGTGCTCCTGCACTGATGGCTTTTAAGGTGAGGTCAATGGACAGACTTGGAATAAAGAGCCTAAAAATTTACAGTGGATCAGGAGCAGAGTTTAGTCTCCCTTCTAACTAGACCTAGTTCTTTTGAAGACACTAAAAGAATGACTTTAACATGCTCACTGTCCCCCATGCTCTGGAGAGCTTCAGGAACATTAAATGGTGAAAAACAAAGTTATCCTGCTTCAGAATAGGTCTGTCTTTTAATTAATTTTAAAATCCTTGATTTTAAAGGAGTTTAGTACTGTTTATTGGACATTCTCACATTTAAACTATAAAATTAAACCTATCGGGCTTAGTCAGGAGCAAAATAATATAATTTTGAAATATTTTCATTGTTAAATGCTCAGTTCTATTAAAAATATTTTTCTTTTATTTCTCATAAATCCCTTGGAATCGAAGCTTTTCTCACTGGGTCGTTTAGAGATTTCCACCTGCTTCAGAAATGTGCTTTACATGGCTGCAGTGATGTCCTTCCAAGGAGCTCAAGGCATTTGGTCAGCATGGCAGAGCCTCTTAAAAGTATTTTTCCAGCCCTGCAGAAGGAGAAAAGTAAACTCAAAGCCCGTGAAGATGCAGCCTGGGATCCAGCAGCCCCTGCCATGCTGGTACAGGTTGCAGAAATGAAGTTGGAAGTTAATTGTTCGTGCTGCTGAAGGGCCCAGGTTAGTTGCTGTCATTACACTAATTTTTGTACCGTCTCAGTGACCTTCATATCATATTAACAGTTTTATATTATGTTAGCAAATTGCTCTGCCAGAGCTGCAAGTCTGATTGCATTCTGAAGGTCATTAATATGATATGAAAATATTATTGTATTCTCTCCTTTCATATTTTATTAGTGATATGGAAAGCAATAAAGGAGCTGATTTTTGCTGGGAGGTTCCCCAGGGAAAGATGCTCTACAGCAGTGGTGTCCCACATTGGCTCCTAATCCAATCTCAACGGGAAGTTCAATTTCCTCATCATTAATTATTTAGCTGTATTTAACTGCTGTAAATTCTCAGATTAATTTTTTTTGACTGTTGAGTTTGATGACCTCCAAAGACATTGGTATTAACCAGTGCAATATGAAATACAGTTACTTCATGCAAATGGAGCCCACTCTTCCACGAGGATTTGTGTGAAGGCGTAATAATGGCAAATTTAATTTTTCTGCTACAAGAGGGAAGGCTTCTTTTATTACTACCTTTGGTGCAATTCAGAATTGCAGCATGGAGGAGGAAGGTGGTGGCAGCTGGGACATTCCTTCAGGGAATGGCACTGGAGCTGTCCCCAGGACATTGCCAGTGGTCACCAGGCAGGGAAAGCTCCTGTCACCCCCACAGCTCAGCTTGTGCCCCAAAAATTTATTTTATTAAACAATGTGGAGTGGAAAAGTCCTGGAACATGTGAGCAGTGGGTAAAACTGGTCAGGCACCAACCAGAGCCCAGGGTGAAGGCAGGAATTGGGCAGGTTTTGGCTGTTATTTAAGAACAATGATGCTTTGGACATGCAGAACAGAGGGTCAGAAACTTTAAAGAGACTTTAATAGAAAAGAAAGGTCATTGCTTGCAGAGACAAATGATTTTTGAGGTAACAGTGCTATTTTAGAGTGACTTCGGCCAGAAGGGTGACTTTGGTGAGCAGCAAGTCGAATTCTTTAATGCTTTAACAGCCCTTAACTCAGCCTTAAGATGACATCTAACAGGAGTTTATCAAATGTTACCCAAAACAACATTGAATTATGGTATCACAGCGCCCAGGTGTTGGGGGTTTCACATGATTTTGCCAAGCAGAATGTTTTCATGTTTGAATTTATGCCTTTTCCCTGCCACAGTGTGAGGCTGTTTATCGGACTCGGACACGGAGAGCCTGAGATCCCGGGAAAACGCGTCCGGAGTAGGTTTGTCATCGGGTTATTGGTGGTCAGGGCTGGCAGAACAGTGAGCCTGGAGGTTTCCACAGCCTGGGGAACATCGCAGAGGGTCCCTGCGCAGCACGGAGGGGGAGGATGCTGTTCCTGCACGGGAAGCGGGGCCGCGGGCAGGCTGTGAGCGCTGTGCAGTGCTCGGCAGCTGCTGCAGGTGGCGGTGCCCACCGAGAGCCGGGGATGCTCCGGCCACGGCACCCGGCACAGCAGCGGTCCTGTACCCCGAAACTGCCCCGAACCCACAGCACCGACCCTGCACCCCGAAACTGCCCTGAACCCACAGCACCGACCCTGAACCCACAGCACCGACCCTGCACCCCGAAACTGCCCTGAACCC
>WEKY01057664.1:982950-1004158 GCA_013390045.1 Picathartes gymnocephalus | reverse complement strand
CCTGCCCCCCAAAACTGCCCTGAACCCACAGCACCGACCCTGCGCCCCAACACTGCCCTGAACCCACAGCACCGACCCTGCACCCCAGAACTGCCCTGTACCCCACACCCATCCTGCACCCAGCACTGCTGAGCACCTCAGCACCAGTGCTGAACATCTTCTCCACCCTGCACCCCTGCACCCCAACAGGCTGAGCCCCAGCACAGCCCCTGCACCCCGCCCTGCCCCTCACAGTGGGCTCTGCTCTCGTGGCTCCTCCAGAGCCCCCCATGCTCTGCTGAGGCCAATCCCATCCATCCCTGCCCTCTGGCAGTGGAGAGCCATTCCCTGTGTCCTGTCCCTCTGTCCCTTGTCCCAAGTCCCTCTCCAGCTCTCCTGGAGCCCCTTCAGGCCCTGCAAGGGGCTCTGAGCTCTCCCTGGAGCCTTCTCTTCTCCAGGTGAGTTCTCCCAGGCTGGCTCCAGAGGGGTTCCAGCCCCCAGGGCAGCTCCGTGGTCTCTGCTGGACTCACTGCAGCAGCTCCTCATCCTTTCTATCGGGATCCCCAGGGCTGGAGGCAGCTCTGCAGGCAGGGTCTCACCTGAGCAGGGCAGAATGCCCTCCCTGCCCTGCTGGGGCTGAGCCCAGGCCGTGGTTGGCGCTCGATGCCCAGGGATTGTTCCTGCCAGTGACACTGTGCTGCTGCTGCTGCTGCTGCTGCTGCTGCTGCTGCTGCCTGATCAGTTTGAGCTGGAGCAGAGGCCGGACAGAATGAGAGGAATAAAGTAGGGATTTATTGCAAGGCCTTCCAAGGGCACAGCCTGGCAATGCCAGAGCCCGGCTGCAGCCCTGCCAGGATGGGCCTCGAGATGGGCACAGAAAAGGGGCCTGGGCACGGGGTTTCACACTTTTATAAGTTCTGCTCCATTTGCATCTTGAGGTTAACTGTCCAATTAATAACTTCCAATGATGAAGTTCCATCCTCCTTTCTTGCCCTCCTCTTTTCTACGTTTTTTATGTTTTTGGGCCTGAGGTTGGGAAGGATTATCCTTGAATCTTGAGCTGGAGAGAATTGTTGTGTCTGACTGCCCTGTCAGGAGAACTTAGTAACACTTAATATGAAGCTGAGAGCTACACACTGAAGCAGAACAGAAAAAAACCTTAAAACTGAAGGCATCAGTGCTCCCCTTCAGGTCGTGTCCCCACCTGTGCAGGGCAGGAGCTGCCCCAGAGCCACCACGCAGGGCATCCCCAGGTCCTGTGCTCACAGGGCATGTCCATGGCACCGTCTGGCCTTAAACACAGGGCTGTAAAACTCCAGGAGAACTCAGGACAAAACAGGCAAAGCCACGCTGAGCCCCAGTAGGAATTTTATTGAAAATAATAAAGTTCTGTGGTGTCTCTTAGAGAAGAGAGGAGCATGTCAAGTGTGATGCTGCTTAACGTCGTCTGAGACAACAACGGGGGAGCACTGAAGGTAAGACCCCGTGGCTGAGCCATATTTCATCCCAAATAGAGCCCTTTAACCAACAAACTTGTTCTGGGAAAGTTTCCAACTCCGACAATCTCTGGCGTTGTGGGGTGGTGGGATCTCTCATGCTAGGAGCATCAAAGGAGTCTCTGGAGATGCTTTAACAGAGGACAGGAGCCTGGGAGGGAGACTTCAAAATCCTGGCAAGGGTACAGATAAAACACACTTTGGTCTTAAATTAATGTAAAATTTTATGAAACTGTCTCTCGGAGATTATTCCCAATGCGGAGTTAAAAAACAAACAAGCAAACAAAAAGCAACAACAACAAAAAAAAATCCCTGGCTGGTGTCCACAAAGAACAAGTGCTGTGGTTTGCAACCCCTGAACGACATTATCCTCCAGGAACTGCCTCTTGGGGAAGATTCCACACCACCAGGTTTTGTCTGCAACCTCTGCTTAGAAAAAAGAAGATACCCCAGGTCTCTGAAAAAAAAGAGAATTTATCCTTTGACCTAAACACTGATTTATGTAAAGGCTTTCCCTGGCACGTCCTGCACTTGCCCTGCCAGGTCCACTCTCTGGACATCGTGGGGCTCCATTTACTCCAGGCTCATCATGGGCGAGCCAAGCTCCCCATCCAGGGCCTCCCTGTGGCTGGAGAGCTGGGATGGGATGTGTCCATCCTGGGAAGCAAACAGAAAATACAAAGCAAGAGGAGAAAAAACAAAACAAAACAGAAAAAAGACCAAGCAAATAGAGCTCAAGAAGAGAAGGAATTAAAAGAAAAGATAATAATAATAATAATATTAATAATAATAATAATAATGTTAATGACAAATTTTAATTAATAAGTGGCTAATTAATTTTCTAAGCACCATAAAATTGCCATAGCGGCCTAATTGCTTTGCTAGACTTGCCACCAGGCAGGGAGGAGATGAAGAGTTCTAATCCCCTGGAGTGTGACGTGGGAGGTGGTGACAAAGGGGACACGCCGGGGTCTGCAGGGGCAGTGCCACCACAGGGGACCTGGCCCGTTCCCCACGAGGTGCCACTGTCACCAGGAGGAGCAGGGCTGGGGCAGCTCCGGGATCGGCTGGGGAGGTGGCTCAGACCCCACCAGGGATACAGGGACCACAAAAGGATTTCCAGTTAGCCACGATTCTGGAGAAGCATGAAGATGCCCTGGGATCACTGCAGCTGCTTTCATCCTCTCTTCCAAACCCTCTCATCCTTTCAAAAATGTTTTTGGACTTAATGCCAGCACAGATTATTAGTTTTATGCTTCCTGTTGTGTAACAACCATGTACTTATAGGAACTCACTTATAGGAACTGGGGCTGTGGAGATTTCAGTCTCCAAAGCCACGGGAGCTGTTCTTGATGCCCTTCAGAAGAGGCCACAACACCTGGGACTCCTGGGATTTGTTTCTCTGGGCTGCCTGGTGGGCACAGCCCAGCCACCTCCTGTGCAGGGCACTATTCTGGGGACACCATGGCCACCTCTGAAGTTGTCATTCCATGAGATGGGTTTTTTCCTGGGCTGTTGTTGCCATCAGTTCTGTGATGAGCAATTTGGATTTATCTGCACTGACCCCTCTCATGTGCTGGGCGTGTTTTTAGGAACGAGTCCTTTCTTTGCCTAAAGATGGTAATCAATGAAACCACATCATCATTTGCCATAATCTTATTACTAAATGAGATTTCATCTCATCCCACAATTTCTGAAGAAAAAAGCAATGTCTGGTTGGGGGCCATGGGTTCTGTGGGGTACAGCACAAATTCTATTATTTCACACAATTTGTGCTGCTGACTCTTTTGGCTTTGCATATTTATCTTCCTTCCATTCCTAACAAACTTGTTTTTTCAGCACTTCTTTGTCATAAGGATGATGAGGATTAACTAAATGCATGTAAACATAACCATAAAAAGGGGGAAAATTACACTGCATGAGCAAACCTGATACTCTTCCCAGTTCATTAGAATTTAATGAAGAAATACTCAGTGCCCAACAGGGGAATCCTAATTCATTATGTCTTTTGAATTCTCATTAAGCATATGCATGGTGAGTACCGGAAACCTGCACCCTTTCAGCTCTGTTGTCCATTACCCTGACTAATAAACAGTCATTATACTTAAATACTGATGAGGAGACTCGCGGAAGTTCTATTCCTGTAATTAATTTTCCCTGGTTAACTCCTGATGGTTTCCCAGTGCTTCTGGTGGTGGCTGAATCAAAATCCTTGCACAGGTGAGGTCGGAGAGAAGCTGCTCTAAAAGTGGTTGGAAGATGGAGAAGAGGCTGGACCACACCAAAACCTCTCCACACCCACACAGGGCCACACTCTCCCCACCCTGAGGATGTTGCTTTAGGTTTTAGGGGCTCTGCTGGTTTTTTTTATAGGGAGAAAAGACTTTTATCCATTTAAATCCTTGGAAGTGTCCCAGGCCAGGTTGGATGGGGTTGGGAGCAACCTGGGATAGTGGAAGGTGTCCCTGCCCATGGCAGGAGTGGAACTGGATGAGTTTTAAGGTTCCTCCAAGCCAAACCAACCTGGGATTTTAAATGTTGTTAGCTGGTTTGGGCCCAGTACCTGATGTTGTCTAAAGTTTCCCCAGAGCTGTTGCTTTCCAGTTTTCCAGACTCTTGGGTGAAAGCTGTCAAAGGAAGGCTGTGTCAGGGATCATGGAATTACTAAATCCTTCTGACTTCTTATGTAGCTTAAGGCAATGTTTAAAAACTGTTTGATCACTTGGAGCTGTATTTTACTCCTTAAGTGGCAAAAGGTTTGTTCATTCCTGTATCTCTTCCCAGTTATTAATACTTTTTGTCTTTTACCTTTATTGCTAAAGCTGGCTGATAGCTCTGGAAGGAGTCTCTGGGGTGTTGGAGCCCCAGGCAACCAGGGACCGCCCTGGGAGCTCGGGGCTCTCTGGGGACAGGAGGATCCCAGCTCCCCTGAGGCTGTTATGGCTCATTCTGTATTAATCCATGGAATTATATCTGATATTAGACCTCAGAGCCCTCTCAGTGCCTAAAGGGGCTCCAGGAGAGCTGGGCAGGGACTCTGGACAAGGGATGGAGGGACAGGACACAGGGAATGGCTCCCCACTGCCAGAGGGCAGGGTTAGGTGGGGTATTTGGGTGAAATTTTGGTCTTATCCTTTGCAGGATAACTTTAAGCCATTCCATGTTTTCACAGTGGTGAGAGATCTGTCAAACAAAGGGTTCTTCAGAGCACGTAAAAATCATCAGTGTCTCCGACCTGAAATCAATGGGATTAATCAGGACGCTGATCCAAACCAGGCTGGAGGTAATGGGTGTGTTCTGACCAACCTCAGTGGCTTTCCCGAGGCTTCCCAGCAGCCCTGCAGGGATTCAGGTGAGCTCCCTGGTGGTGATGGAGCTCGTGCCCACAGGTTCCTCTTATTGTCCAAATATTCCTCATGGGAAGGGCTGTCCAGCCCTGGCAGAGCTGCCCAGAGCAGGGGGAGAGTCCCCATCCCCGGAGGGATTCAAAAGCCCTGTGGATGTGGCACCTGGGGACAGGGTCAGGGGTGGCCTGGGAGGTGCTGGGGCAATGATTTGGCTGGATGATCTCAGAGGGCTTTTCCAACCTAAATAATTCTGTGATTCCATGTTGTCCTGGGCTGAGTTTCCTTCACTGCTCCAAATGATATCCACTTCCCAAGGTATGTGAATTCTTCTCAGATTTTTATTGCGTTACATTAGATTTTATTTTGCTTATAAAGGTGCAAGTGAACACAGTAAATCTGTATATAAAAAAATAAACCACATTTGTTGGTGTCTTCACCTATGGAACGCTCCTGACATGCCCAAGAAGCCCAGGCTCCCTCACTCTCCCAGGCTTTGGGAATCAGTCATGATTTGTGTCACTCCAATGACAAATCACCACTACAATGAGATTTTATCCTTTTGAAACAAAATAACTTTTATTAATTCCTTGATTTAATAATTGAAGTCTTGACTTTTGAAGGGGAGGCAGGTGTTTGTTGTGATTAATAGGACACATTCCCTGCATATCACAGAACTTTAGTAAATCTTAGTAATGGTGTGGGGGTCAGTGTCACTGTTATTATAGAAATGATAATTATATCTTTGGGAAGCTGTCAGAAAAGTATCTTTTCTAGGAGTCAGAGCAGTGTAAACAGACTGTACAGGCAGGCACTACCCTTTCCATCAATAGGTAAACAATCTTTGTTAAGCTCATCTTGATAGTCTTATTTTGTTGCCACATTTTAATTACTCATCCTGTCTGTTTATATTCCGCTGTGTTTTGCTGAAGATACAAGCTTTAAAAATCATTGGTATTTAGGAAAATCCAAAGCTGGGGTGATGCATGCTCAGGTGCTAATTTATTTACATCAATTAATTTCAGGCCCCTGATGTAAACCAATTAGTATTCAACACTTAATGGAGTCATTATCTGTCAGATTAGCTTTTAGAAATGCTTGTCACTGCTACAGGACCAGGCAGCAGAACTTTGCTAATAAAACTAGCAGAATTAATGGAGTGAACAGCATAGATAATGACTTAATGTGGAACATACAGTATAGAAAAGAGACTGAACAACTGTCTTCAAGAAATTAAGATATCATTGAGCCGGCTACTTTATTCCAAAACTGAGCTTGGATGGGCTCTTTGGAAACATCAAAGGTGTCTCGCTAAGCCTTTGCAAAGTTTATTCCCTAATAAATAACTTCCACCCGTTGTGCCCTCACATGCTCCAGCCCAGCTTGGTGTGGCACACAAAGAAAAGCTTCCTGTTGTACCTCCCTGCTGTCACTCCACGCTGCTCCTTCCCAAGGACTGGGAATTACTGGGAGCATCCAGGTTACGGAGCTGTAACTTCCCCAGGTGAGAGCTCCTGTGGGGGATGCAGTGACCACCTGCAGGGCTGTGGGAGTTATATTTGGGCAGCAATATTTGCTCGTTGTTTTGTTCTTCCAGGTTAAGTTTCCTTTTTTTGTGTGTGTTTTGCAATTTTCCACATGCACTTTGAGGTCAGTCTGGTCACTCTGGTGCCTCGGGGACAGGTGACACCTCTGCTAAAGTCATCCCTGCATGGAGGGAAATCACAGCTTAATTCCTATTGAAGTTTTAAAAAAAAAAGAAAAAAAATGCGAGTACATCCTAAAATATCATAATGGTGTATTTGCATAGCAATTCCTGGGATTTGTGCTTCACTGAGCACTGTGGCACCGACCTGCAGATGAGTCTGGTAATGCTGATCTCACTGCAGGGACAGTCCTGCTCCTTCAGCCTCTTTCGTGTCCTGATTTAGGGATTTGGGGCTGGTCTGGGGGCCATGGGGTCATTGTTATGTTCATAATGGCATGAGGAGTTCATCCACATAATTATATCTGTGACTGCACTTGAAGAAAAGTCCCTACAAGTGACTAAGCCACGGTGATGCTGTTCATGTTCAGGTGCTCTTTTCCTTGTCACAGCACCAAAACTTGAACTCTACCATAAAATGAGGGAGAATAAAGCTATTATAAAGCTGTGTTATTTAGCATTCTTAGCACAAATTGTGATGTCTGGCCAGCTCTGTGCTCTTGCTGGGTAACAAGAGCAGTTCTTACAGTTTTAGGTTATGCACCTTTTAGGAAACATTGAGGGAGAGTTGTCTTCAACCTCAGGGATAATTTCACACATTTTTCAGTCTTCTTTCCTTAAATAACTTCCTTTGAATAAATATACATGGTGCCTTAACACCCTGTGTATCTCCCCTATCTTTATAGAGCTGTTGTACATGGATGGCCATTTATGCCTGGTTTACAATTATATTGGTTTTTGCATTGATTGTGGTTGTTCTCCTTGACAGTTTTTCACCTTTCCAAAAGGACTCAGTTTATGGCACAAAATCAACATTTACATTTGATATTCAGCACGGCAAGTGGCTGCTGAGAGTGACTGAGAGGGAAATAGGTGCCTGTGCACCTCCCTCCAGGAAAACCATCTTCTTTCAGCTCCACTGCTGAAGAAAGTTCTCACCTTCCCCAGCCCCTAAGGCTTCTTTGCAGGAGTATCCCAGAGGAGGAGGGAGACCAAATGTGACTCTCAGGGTGTAGAGGAGGTGATGAAGCACTGCCCTAATTTCCAGTATTGGAAAAAGCACTTGATGACAGATAGACATGAGGTATGCTGTCCCTATCATATCCATCCCCCATGGAAGCACACACATCTGCTGTGCCAACACGCTCGTGACAGAGGTTTTAGAAATATCAGTGACAGAGAATATTTGCGGATTTATTTCTCAGTAATGGCAGCAGAAAATCCTCGGCTGTGTGATTTTCTCCTCCAGCTGTTTGTCTGTGGGATCCCTGGAGTGTGGGAGCTTGGCCCATGAGGAAGGAGACGTTTGGAAGCAGCCTCAGGAAGGTACAAGTGGTGAGAGAGGGACATGTTCCATGTCTGGGTAAACTGGGCATCACTTTGGAGGGGTGGAGGGCCAACAGCTGGAGCACCTCTGTCATCTTTGTGAGCAAGAGAATCTGATTTCCTGAACTTCTGGCTCAGCTGAACTTCATTTTAATTTCTGTAAAGAAATCTCAACCTGGATTACCCTCCACTGCACTCGGATTTCATTGTGAACATTTTTTACAGCTGTTCAGAGTTTTCTGCTGTTGCAAAGAACAATTAATTTGGGTAACAATAATTCCTGGCTTCAAAGCCTATATCCATATGGCTATCAAGGCAGTTTGTAATTCCATAATTGAAATCATAGATGACTGCCGCAGCATCCTGAAAGGGGCTGTTTCTTTTTTTTTTTTTCTTACTACTTACCCTTTCTCATCAGCTTAAATATTTGCTGGTCTTACCTCAAAACTGGTGATGTGACCCCACTGTGTCCTTTGAAGGGCACAGTGTGAGGTGTCACAATTCAGATGCTGCTTTGCGGTCCCACCTTCTGGAGATGCCCCTTTGAAAGGAGAGGAAATTGCTGTTGGATAACATCACCCCCTCCATCACAGCTGGCGCTGGCTGCTGCAGATCCGTGTTTACATTTTGCTTGGAAAATGTAAACGCTAATTAAGTATTAATGTTAATGGGGCCTGAGCCCCTGGCTCTGCTGCTGGCACTGCCCTGGCTGCTGTCCACCTCACCCCGCTCACTATCTGTGTTTCCTGGCAGAAAATAAGGATAATTATTTATTCCTTTCCAAACAGGGAGGGAAGGGACACCGGGGAGGGTCACGTAAGGACAAAATATTGTGTTACTGGGACTAAAACCAAACCCTATCAGCCTGAGAGAAAGGCAGCAGTGGGTTGTTATCCCAGGTTCCACCGTGGATATGATCACTCAATGTCCTCTATATTTCCTGTTCTCACTTCCTGCATCCCAACTCAGGCAGTTTGCTGGGAAAAGCCTCTCCAATTTGCCATAATACAGGGATAGGAAGGACCAGCAGTGAGTGCAGGGGATGTGAAGCAGCATCCAGTCCTGCCATGGTGGAGGCAATCCACGTTTCAGTTTGAATTCCCTGTAAAAAGGACTTTCCTGTTCCCTCTTCCTGCACTGCTGAGGGATGAACTGGTCACCGAGGAGCCTCCAGCACTGCCTGGTCCTGCTGTGGTTGTGGCCGTGGCTCTTCCAGGTCTTTGATGGCAGATTTTCCATTTTCCCTTTGCTCGGGCCGGCGAGAGCCAAAGGCAGCGCTTCTAATTAGGGAGGGTAATTTCTCCCAAACGGGTCCTCTCCCCTTGTGAGCCCGTGGGTTTGCCAAGAGAATAAAAGCGCCCTGATTGTCCCCTCCTTTCAGCCCTTCCCCTGATGAGGAGTGTTGCTACACCTAATAAATTAAAGGACACAAAGTTAATGAATTTTTCATTTGAACTCACAGCTAGGTATGGATTAGCGAGGCTGACGTTGCTGAAAAGCTCAGAATTAGGAAGGGTCCTACAGGGACATTTTCCTCTTTGCTAAAATCTTTTCATTCACCTTTTCAAGCATTATCTTGCTGGGGAGAAAGAGGTCTTTTCACGCCGTATAGCCCGTGGGGTCTGCTTTTTTTTCTGCATAAATGTGATCATTCATTTTGTTTGTCTAATGGATAAAAATAAAGGGCAGTGTGAGTGACATTCAGACAGCTTTTCTCCTCAAAGAGAAGGGATTCATACGATCCTGAGCAGCACTCTGGAGCACACTGAGCATTCAGAGTCCCAATTCCTTTAAATTCCAGTTGACACCAGAGGAAAGTTGGTTTTCCTTCCACTTGAGCAGGGTTGGGAGCTGCAGGCAGCTTGGCCTTGTAAAGAAAACTACACTCAATTTACTTAAAAATTAATTGTAAGTTAATGTCAAAGGACCTGAGCGATTCAGAATTATTTTCTGAATATAAATTTCAAAGGATTGCAGCTGCTTTTAGTGTGCAAACAGATTTCTGCTTCCAGGAGCCAAACCTGCACATGCTCCGTTACGAGAGAAACATTAGTTTGTTATCCCTGTGCTCCCTGCCCAAATTAAACCTTTTCCTAAGAACTTCAGTTTGCCTTCACTTGCCTTTTGACACTCTGAAAGGCTCCTTAAAGGAGTGAATCAGGTTTTTGGTTAAAACCAGAAGCTGATAGAGGGAGGGGAGGGTGGTGGGACTGGGGTCGCTTCCCTCATGGAATCCTCACTCTGGACCAGCCTGAAACCCCATTCCCAGTGAGTTCTGGCTTTCCCACCCCCACAAATACGTGTTTGAATTAAGTTAGAGAACATTTCTAACTAGTACAGGACCAAGTGGGATCTCTTGTGATGCTTCAAGACAGGATGGGGAGGAGGGACAGAAATGACGGCAAAAATTTAAAAAAAAACCTGGGAAAACCCCCACAATAAATCCCACCCGGCTCTTGCAGAAGCCCTGGTGTCTGACATGTAGATCCATGGGAAAAGGGGGAAGCTGGAGCTGCTGGGCAGTGGGATGGACAGGATGAGGATGCTCCCTGCAGCCCCTGGTTGTGGGAACTTTTTCCAGCAATCCGTTTTCACCACCCTTCCCTACTAAAGGTGGCACTGGGTGTTTCCCATTGGAAGAGTGTTTGCCCAAATCCTCCTGCTGGGATCCCATGGTCACAGTTTCATTGAGAAATGATATTTTTATTCAATTTCTGCCCTAAACCTGTACGTTTTAATGCTGAATGCTTTTATAATAACTGTATGTTGCACCTATAAATGCATTTCAGCAGATTATTTTATGTAATAAAGGTGCAAAGGCCTTTGGGAAGAACCTATTGCCCATTTCAAGCAGAAACACCCCATGCAGGAGAGATTTCCCCACTTCATAAATAATTTGGGATCAAAAATCCTGGCACTGAGTTAGGCAAGGTTGAGCGTAAATCTGGATTTAACTGAGATTCATGTTTCTATTAAAAAGTAATTGCAAAGAACAAATCCTGATTGTCTTAATAACTGATGTTTATGTCTCTCAAGCAGCAGAACGGATCCATCATTTTATACAATGCTCTAAAAAAAGGATTAGCACTGATTGTGTCCCTTTTTCCAATGCTGTTCCTACCCCTGTGCCCCCTATTCCCTTGTCCTGGATTTCCCAGAGCCCATACAAGTTACCAAGAATTCCCCTTCCTAACCAAGAAACCACTCTCACCTTCCAGTTCAGGTAAGGAAGAGCTGGAAAATGATCCCAAGTAGGGAAAATTTCATTTCTGATCTTAGTGACACGAGTGGTGATGAACAATTCCCGTGCCTGTGGACATGCCTGTGTTTGCACCATCTGCCAGTGGGAGTATTTGGAAAACTTTTGGGGGTGGAGGAAGGTTGTTCTGGAGGGAAATATTCCTCTAAGGGTTTATTTTGTGCAAATCTCGCTGTCAAACACCCCAGAAGCTGCTGCCCTTGTTAGTGGTGTTATAACCAAGGTCTCTCCTGCTCTGATGGCAAAGGAGAAGGTTCCCCAGCAGCTGCCAGGGGGGCACCTTGAAGGTGCAGAGCAAAGTGGCAGAAATTAATCAAAATTATTAGTGAAAACTAATTATAAGTGATGTCTCAGGGATTCTGTTTCTTTGCTGATAGAATAGGTTTAGCATTTCCTCCTGACTTCTTTTTTTCCCCAGTATGAAAAGAAAGTTGTTGCAATCTGTTGGTGGCATCAGCACAGAGTGGGAGCGATATTCCAATGACTGCTCTCCAGTTAAAGTATTTCCAAGTGCTGCTCTTCCCTCTTTTTCAAGGATGACTACTCTTGCTGAGCATCTCTGTGGGTTGTTTCCTGATTTATTTTCTTTTAAGTGAATGTAGCTTCTTGGATCAGAGAGAATTTCAGTGTACACATTTGCTTTGTGGCACTTCCTGATCTGTCCAGGCTGATTTGCAACTCAAACACTAAGAAAATGTATTTATGAAAACACTTTTTAATGAAACCAAAAGAGATTCCAGAGGAAATATTCAGAGACAGCCAACCCTTTTGCATCATAAATGTGCTGTGTTTCTTCCTATTTCCTCCATTCATTATTACGCTTGCAAACAGTTCGTCGTTGATAATTAATATTAATTCCATCTGCTTAATTGACAGAATTACCAGGGGGTGACGAGATCGGCTTCCCAGTATTCAATAATTTTTACCAATTTGTAGTGCTCAGCTTGCTGCTCTGCTGATTTCCCAGTTGCTCCCTGTCTCCTGCATCTCCAGGCACACACAGGGGGAATCAGGGAGGTTTGGGATCGGCGGAGCGACGCCTTCTCTGGGAGAGCACCGAGCCTGTGCCTGATTATGCAGCCACGGGATCCTCCTGCTGCTGCTGGAACACCAGAGATTTCCACAATATATTGCTCGGGTACATCCCATGATGTTCAGCACTGCTAAAAAACCACGCTTTTTGTCTAATCAGGAGCTCGGTGGCGCTGCCTCCTCGGCTCCCTGCTCCCTCTTCATCGCCTTCATCCACAACAGAGTTTGCTGGTTTGCTGTGGGGACACATTGCATTCATATTTTCATGTTCAAACACAGCAAAAATTACATGGGCAGCCTGAGCCCAATGCAAGAGCTCAGACAGACCCCCCTAAAAAATTTACAAAAAAAAAATTCTGTTCTAGAGTGCAGACCAAATATTTAGCTCCTGCTGAAGGAATTTAGTTTATTTTTTTCAATTAACTGAATTTGTAAAGGCTCTTTTCTTTCCTGTAGTACAAGAATAGTTACTCCTAAAAGGACCTTCAGTGATGATTTTACTGCACAGGTGGTTCTGGAGTGCAAAGAGCTGCGTTAGCACCACAGATGTTCAGGAACTGCAGCAGCTCAGTAACAGCCCCAAAGATTTGCTGTCTGAACCCAGCACTACCCTTATACACCAAAGCACCCCTCACGTTTGAGACCACACCTAAATTAATGTTTCTTCCTCATTTTTTATAGCTCTTCTCAGTTTTACCTGCCCTAGGTTGAGCTGTGCCAAAGCACACCCAGCTGGGCCCAGGGGAGGCCGGAACCCTCCCGTCTCCTGGCTGATCCTTTTTGGCTCCCCTGTTCCCACCCCTCTCGATCCCTTTTTCTCCTCCCTCGGTTTTGCAGAACAGGAGGAGCTTCCCTTGCCCAGGAGGACAAGGGGAACCCATCACTGGAGGGCTGGGATGTCACCCAAGGAGCTGCCCTGGGGACACCTGGCCCTGCTTGGGAATTTCAGTGGATTTCAACACAGGAGGTAAACGATGGACAAAGCCCAAGAAACAGCATTCAATTCCTGTTTAAAAGGCTGCGAAACCTGGTGGAACTTTCTTTTTAAATTTTCTTTTCTTTCTTTCTTTCTTTCTTTAAGTCTTTGGTTTCCATAAAGCACTTGGCATGTAAAGTTTGGGATAACTGATTTAAGCATGCACCTTTTCTCACCTCTCAGCCCAGTTCTTCCTGTCCTCTTCTCCTGTGTCCAGGTATCTCAGTCCCTGCTGGGTACCACGTTAGTTACCATTAAATCATGTATTTCTATTAATGTGATACTAATCCTGGCTTGGTGCCTAGCCTACTTTCTTAATTCTTTGCAACTGATAACATTTTATGTACATATATTTATTTTTTAATACTCTATTGGGAAACAAATAAAAAAATATGTTAGTGATATAGCAGAAAATCAAATAAATATCAATGACATCATTATTTTTGATGTCTTGGCTTTACTTTTCATACACTAGTAATAATGGCCATTTTAACGACCTGTTATTTTCATTACCAACTATCAGATCAGATGTGATTTTGAAAAAACAGTGTAATTTTCCAGAGTAATTTGTTTGGGTAATAGTAGGAAATAATACACTTAATGATTTTGCATATTTTATTTTCACAGCTCTTTTTAAACAGGAGTTACCTCAAGCTCAATCTTTGAGTAGCTCACAGGAGCCCAGGGTTGCTGCTGGTTTGGGAGGTTTTGTCTCCAGACTCAATTTCTTCATCCTTTAGAGCTGACAGAAAGTTTCTTTTCCTGCCAGGAAAATTCAGTGTAAATCCAGCGATTTATGGTGACAATCAGAAATTTGACAGTAGTGGGATGAGACCTTTGAGGCTGTCTGGATGTTTGTAAATTGCCCCTGTTCACGGGCACTCATTGATGTACCATGGGCATCTTCGGACAAGCAGTGAAATGAAGATGTGATGTATGTAGAACAGATAAAGAGAATAAAAATATGTCCGGTGTTTGATTGGGCTGAGCAGCCCATTCTGGGATGTGAGAGCCAAGCAAGGAGCTCGTGCTGGGCTGAGCAGCCCCTGGAACAGGAGTGGTGTCCCAGCAGCACAGCTCTGTGCTGGCAGCCTCCAAAATGGCTCATTTTGTGCATTTCAGCTTAAAACCTCTGAGGACTGATGATGGACATGTCTAATCCATGTCTGGCTTTCCCAATTTCTGCAGCTGGTCAGTGCTGGGGATGGGAGCTCGCTGGTGCCTTGGCTTGGGTGATCTCCTGTGATCCCATTCTGGGCATGGTTTGTGATGTTACCTCTTTCTTTTTGGCTGTTTCACAGCAGTGAGTGAATACGGGGCTGGTTTTGTGCCCTCACTGCAAGCACTCAAACCAGGACACAGCCTCACACTGGTATTTTCCCTTCTCATTCCAGTGTTTGTTAAGGGAACAAGGTATCATAATTTTAATGCCTGGTGTGGCCTGTGAAAGACCATAAACATTTAACAGACCCATAAACACTGACTTTAACCTTTTCACTGTGCTGTGGCTGGACTGGCCCTGCTGCCTGGCATCCCCCAGGTCACCACTGTGGACATGAGGGATCAAACAGCACCAATCCCAAAAAGGTCAGAGCAGCCCAGTTTATGATCCTCTCCCTTGGAATATATGCGGCGTTACAATTCCCACAGTGTATTTTCCTGGCCTAGGTTGGGGCAAGAGGAAGGAATGGCACGGAATAAATTCCTTGGGAAGAAACTCGTGGTGATGGGGATGGAAACAGGCACCCACTGAACTCATCCCTTTTAGCTCTCAAGTGCCCACAAGAAATAGCAGCCACTCAGGGTGAGTGGTGGATGTGTTTTCTGTAGGAAATAAGGAAAAAACCCTCAAGACTTTTCTGTTGAAAGAATTGCTTGGTGTTATTTCATTTGATGTGCTTTATATTGGACAAACCAGTAAAAATGCATTTTATAGTCAAGGATGAAGAATGTTACAGAGCAGGAAATGTTCACAGTGAATTTGACACTTGGACATCATCTAAACTGGTGTGCAGCACAGGAATGGGCATGAAGCAAGGCAGAGTTTAGTTTTCAACCTGGATTTAGGATGGAGGTTCTGTAACAAGGCAGAGTTTAGTTTTTAACCTGAATTTAGGGTGGAGTTCTGTAAGGGGTGCTCTGTAACAACTGAACTGGGTTGGAATTGCTCCAGCACTGTTTCTGTCCAAGGAGTGGCATTCAGAGAGATTCCATAGGAAGGAATTGTTCCCAGGAAGGAAAAGTCCTGCACAGAGGGCTGAGAGCCAGCAGGGATGTGAGATGTGCAGGTTGCTGTGCCCTGAATATCCAACCCCGTGGAGCCAGAGGCAGGAGAGCAGATCACAGGGAGGGGAGCCAGCATCTGTTGTGCTCATCTGCATCCCATCCTGGGATAGCTGGGAAGAACAGGATTTTCCCAGGTCCAGCTGAGACAGCTCCCAGTGATGCTTAACCACAAAGGTTCTCCACCACAGAGAACTGGAAACTAAAAAAAAAAAACAAACCAGAGTTTGTCATTTTCTTGTGCACCATCCTGAAAAATCTTTGAACTTTGGCTTTGTACTTGAAATCTAATCCTGTTATAAATATCTTACTATGCAACTGCATATTTTTCTGAGCAAACCACTGCCAGCCACATCACCATGTACTCATTTCTGCAGAGATCTTGTTACAAAGGCAGATTTTCTGAGGCTCTACTACAGCTTTACTACACTATGAAGAACATACGAGAGTAAACCCCACACCATTACATTTTCCATTAAAAACTCCTCATGGCTGAATAACTGGGAGTGTGTTGCATCCTCTCTCTGCTGCAGTTGGGAGCAGTTTGGCCTGAGCAGGGCAGGATTTTGTGTTTATTAGGTGCTGTGTTGGGTTTGTGCAGCATCTCCTACAGAGATCTGCCCACTCTAGTGAAAAGCAGGATTGCACAGAACGATTCCACCCTGCAAAAGCTTGACGTGGACAGAATTCCCACTGCTGAGTTGTTTCATTTGTGAAGAATTTATATCAAAGATAATAAAGTTTTAAATCAATATTCTGAACGTATGCAGAGCTATAATCTTTGTAGATTTGGTAATCCCTGATGACATTTACAGGACAGTTTCTGCAAACTCAGAATTCCAGAGGAGAATTAGCATTTCTGAGGTGTAGGAGATCCCCTGTGTCCATGTGATGTGTGTGGAGCAGCAAAGAATCATAAACTCACATCTGACAGCGTTTGTATTTAAACGTTAGCAACTCCATTTCAAGATTTAGGCTGGGAAAAGAAGAGGCTGTGGCTGATTTCCCCTGTCTGGGAGTGTTTTCTGGCAGGATTTTGATTTTTTTCCCTGTCTCCCCCAGCCGTGTGGAGCCCTGGGAAGCCCGGCACAAGGCCAGCCCTGCTTGCCCCTGTAACTCACAGAATTTGTGCTGCAGAGTCGGACCCCCAGCACCTGCTGGGCGCCTTTCAAGCTGCTTTAACTGGATCACAAATTCCCAACTGTAGATAGATGTAACAGAGACTAATCCCATAATCTGGACAGAAGCACAAGCCCTGGACAGGGAGCAGCTCGTGTTACCTCCAGTTGCCCTCCAGTGATGGCAGGGGAGCTCAGACATTCTCATCTCCCCCAGCCATTTTTTGATCTGATTTGATTTTTCCTTCCCGAAATCTGAAGATGAATATGCAAAACAAAACTTCATGCTTCAGCCAAAAAGGAAAACAACTCAGGTTCAGAAATGGTGCTTCTATGCTGGGTAAATATTATTTGTACTCGAGGCGCAGAAGTCAAGGACTGGCATAATTAAAAAAAAAAAACTAAAATAAAATCCAGTGATGGAATAATGGAGCAGCATTTTGGGCGTCTAAATAACACCAGGAGTGAGGAGAGCTGCTGCCCAGCTTTTCACAGTCCCTGTTTGAAATATCCCCATTCTCAAAGCTACTTTAGCAGCCCCCAGCTCCTCGGCGTGGTGCTCTGTGCCAGCAGAACATCGATCAGGAGCCTCCGAGCCCGGAGCCGCTGGTCGATGGCTCTGTAAACCCAGAGCTCCCAGAAATGAGATTTACCATTGGCTTTTTAACTTCTTGTTGACAGGCTCTCACCAGTGACAGCTCTTCCTTGCTCACCTCTTTCTCTCCCATTCCAAGATTTAATACTGTTTTACCACTCTAATTAAGGATGTGATTCTACAAATATTTGCGAGCCACCGAGGCGCTCACTGGGAATGGGGAGCCACGGATCCACCTACAGATCCCACCTCAGGCATGAGCAAACCACCCCTACTCCCATCCCCACCATGGAAAATGGGAGCTTTAAATCCTTTTGCTTGCCCTGCTTTCCCAAGTCTTTCAAACTCAACCTGAAACCCACTTGGGGTGAGATTTCCTACACTGCTCTTCACCACAGAAGTCTGGCTTTCTTTCCATGACATTAAACCAAAAGTTCTTTACTTTGGCCCTTTCCATCTCTTACAGTGTTAACAAAAATAGCTGCTTATTGCTTTAATAAAGGTTTTGATTTGGAATTTATTTACCATTTAGACTTTGTATGCTCTAATTGCTTTTGATTCTTTGGAATATCTCTAATGCAAAGCAGCTGAAAGACTGAGGTTTAAAAATGGGCTCTTGCACATTTGAAGTAAATTTTATCCTGCAATCAGTCGTAAAGATCTTAACTGCAGCTATCACATATCCTAAATATGTAATTGCTGTGGAGCCTTTCCAGTCTATTGGTTACAGGATGCTGGAAAAAGGGGAAAGTGAGTACAAATGTAGGCCCTGATGTCTGTGGGTATTTTGGGGAGATATTGAGCAGGATTGGTCACCTGTCTGAAATATTTTATATTTATTTTTTCTAGGATGGAACCCTGGAATTCCTTTGTGCAAAGACTAATTAATAACTCCATTTGCATGTTGAGCTCACTGGACTATGGGGAACCTGCTCTGCTGAGTAAAGGAACGAATTTTGTCTGGGTTTTGGGATCAGGGCATCTACCCCCAGCCCCACGTGCTCCTGGGGGAAGGACTGAGGTTTTAAACGTGCCTCCATCCACACGTAGATCTGCCCTAAAATCTGTGGTGGTTTTGGTACATGGATGCAGTCCAAGAGGACCAGGTTGCTCTTGTCTGTTCTGCCTGACCCTAGGGGACCAATACCTAAAAATACAGAAAGAAAAACTCAAAATACTTGATTTTGAGAGATTTTTAAAAACATCTTGGTCAAATGTAGGTTAGGGATACATTGACTGGTCCGTATTTTGAATGGTCTATAATGACCAGCATAAAGTGAAATGGCACCTCTGCTTACTTTTAGTAGTTTTTTGCTTTCAAGAGAACCCTCTCCCATGTCCTGGCCATCTTTAAAGAGCACCATTTACAAATATTTAAAATTTAACCCAAAGGAAGCCTCTGGTTTTTGGGGTTTTTTTAGTATAATATAAAAAGCATGGAAGACTCAACCTCAAAAATTGCTGAAGGTGCAACACCCACCATTAATATCACAAAACCGGTACAACTTACTGTTTTCAGAGCAATGCTTGCTTTCAGCCCTTTCTTTAAAGGATTGTGTGAGATATTTACATGCTAAATTAATGTGAATGGTTGCTAAGTACACACCAAAATTCTTCCAGCTGGGAGACACGGGTGTGTAAAGGCCAGGCCACTTGGCTTCTTGAGGAGAGCGGAGGGAGGAGCTCCCCCAAGCCCAGAGGCTGCTGAGATGGAGCTTGGAGGTGGGCAGCTTATATAAACCCTGGATGTGCTCGTTCTGCAGCTACTTTTTTATAACAAAGACCAAATTTGGAGTCTCTCATTCTTATGATTCTACCCCGTGCTTCTCTCCACCCCCTCCTGAATTCTTTTTATTAAAAAAAGTACCTAAATTCAGAAGGTAACTGTGAAGCTGAAGTTTCTCTCCCTGCCCTTGGTTTGGTGGGACTTTGGGATGCTGAGCTCCACCCTGATGGGCTCAGCATCCCGATGCTCACCATGGATGATGGGCAGCGAAGAAGACAACAGTGATCTGTACTTAACATTAGGTGGCACAAAAGAGTTTCCTTTTGCTCGCAGAAAGACTGAAATCGATGGGCAATAACCAGCAGAGATTTTCTTTTCTTTAAACGAAATTCTCCTATTTTCTCCAGCTTTCCAGCAGCCTTTGAAGTGCTTCTGTTTATAAACTTACTTGATTTCGTCTTTCATTGCATCTCTTTTGTCTCAACCTAATTTGTTTTAAAATAAGACATAACCCAGCCCTCGCTGTGGTTGTATTTACAGAGCAGCCAAAGGGCTCTAAAACGGGCTAATTTCAGTGAAACGCCTTCTGTCCCTCCTCCAAACCAAGGCTGCCTTTCAGAGCTTTGCCTCTCAGGGCCCTGCATGTTCAGAGGCACCGTGAGCACGCAGGGTTTGTTTTAACCCGGAGCTTTTCCTCCGTGTCCTCAGCTGGGGCTGTTTACAAACCACGGCTGTTTACTCCTGCTTTGGTCCCCACGCCACATTCATCCTGTTCCTGGAGCTGACTGAAAAAACGGGCTTTTGGGGGTTATATTTCTTTCTGCTGCTGCTGTAATCCTTCTGGAGAGAGATGGAGGTCGCGGTCCCTGTGTGGAGGCAGCCGGGCCTCGCTGCCCGATGCAGGGGCGGCCGCAGGCCCATTGCCCCCAAGGCCACGGTGCTGCAGCTCACAGAGATTTACCAATGAAATAAATCAGTTTTATGGTTCGGAAACAATGCATCGCCCACTGTTCACATTCCAAATCCCTCTCGCTCCCAGGTACAGGAAGGTTGGTGTGCTGGCTGGGCAGTGGGAAGGCGCTTGTCCACTCGCGTGCTGCTGCTGGTTATTGAAGACGAGAGCTCGCTCCCGGCTCGGGTCGCTTCTCACGATTCCTAAAGGTAATTTTCCCCCCCCCTACACTGCTGGCAGAAGGGTCGGGTATTGTTTTCTCCGAGGTTCGTCTTCAGAAAGGGGGAGAAGAAAAAAATACAAGGCCGTTTCTCTGGCGATCCCTTGAAGTTTTTGCTGCTTCCCTGACTCCCCCAGCACCCGCCCGGCTGCTGAGGCCGCAGCTTCCCCGTTTCACCCCGGTAGACGTGATTAAGTGTTATTGTTCCTCCCGCACGCTGCCTTCCCCGCCGGGAGGAGCGGCCCGGGGCGGGAACGGGGCTCGGGGCTGCGGCCCCTCCGCTCCCGGCGGCCGCGGCCCGGCCAGGGTGGGCGGGGGCACGGGCGGAACAAAAGAAACTTCCCCGGAGCCCCGCTCGCTGCCGCTCCCCGGGGCCGGGACCCCCAGCCGGGGCCGCGGGGGCAGCGCGCCCCATCCGCGGGACGCGCACCGATATCGATACAAACAGAACGCACCGACACGCGGCTCCAGCCACGGACACACGCTGCCCAGCCCCGCCACAGCCGAACAGACCTTCATCCCAAAAGCGCTTTTTCCGCCCCAAAAGCCGCGGCAGGTGCCAGCGGCACTGCCGGGATCGGCCCCTCGAGCCCCCCCGGCCGTGCCCGGGGCTGGGGGGCCGGAGGAGCCCCCGCACCCCGGCTCGGCCAGCGCACAAACCACGCACCCGCACTTTGCCATCTGTTTTGTTTTTCTTTCGTAAAAATGTTTATTTAAACCTTTTTTTTTTTAGGTGTTTTTTTTTTCTCTTTTACAACAATAAAATATTGCGTCAATATAAACCCCTTGACTAAAACTGGTCGACAACCAAACGTTACAGCCACTCGTGTGTTTCGTTATTAATTTTATCCGACACCCATTCAGGCTTCTTTTTTTTGTTGTTTCTTTCTGAAACGTTTTTTTCTTTCTTTCTTTTTTTTTAAACATAATGCGGAATTTATTGAAAATAAATAATTGTTGGCAACTGCAATAGGCAATTTTGGATAAAATAGTTGAAAAAAGCAACCTTTAATGAAAATAGCGTTTATTATACATCAGTTACTAAATGAATAAACTAAATGATCTTTCTTTAAATTAATAACTTCCAAAAAACGTTTAATATACAAAACTGTACAGTTATAAAGTTGGCAGAAATAGGCAGGTCCTCAGTGTCGAGTTTTTTTTTTTTTCCTTTTTCTCTTAATTTCTCTTTTTTTT
>WEKY01057664.1:853956-978533 GCA_013390045.1 Picathartes gymnocephalus | reverse complement strand
CCCCCACCCCACCCCCCCAACAACATCAAATCCGCACTGTATAAAAAAGTAACTAAATTATTTAAAATTAATTTGCACTTTAACTTCCGAAACAATTTTTCAAATCCCATTGCCCGTGAAAATAGATGTTCAGATCCGCCGTTTAATTAAGGCAGAGTCTCTGGCAGGGAAATAAAACCCCGAACGTCCCATTTTAATCTTTGCTGGAAATGCAGCTAAGGCAGAGCCCGGCTCTGCTCCTGCCGAGGCGGCTCTCACCTCGCCTATAGCAGAGTATGGTGGATTTTATAGTGTTTTTATCTGCATATAGTTAAATCTTCTTGCTGTTCTAACTAATCTGCTGGAGAGGGTTTCTTTAGCTCTTTCCTGTCAGTCTAACTTCCCAAGTGTAACAGATGCCGCTCTCAAGCGGTCCTTTCTGCTGCTTTTCTTTATTCAACCTCGCATATTTCTCCCCATGATCTGGGTTTCCATAGAGAGAGGAATAAAAGGGGGACCATGGCCACAAATCCCCTGCCCCATGCAGAAGAAAAGAGCCTTATTCAATAGCCGACCCCGTCTGGACATGGGAGAAAAATAAGTACATGCAAAGCTACTGTTGCAAGAATTTGTAACTTATTTTTCATAGACCGAAACCCATTAAAGTTTTTTTTATAATTATTAAAAAAAATTTTTTTAAAGTTTTTGGGTTCGGACTGTGCTCTCCAGCCCTTTGGCTCTGAGTGCCCCCGCCCCGTAGGGACCCGCGTTTCCTCAGCAAATAACTCGCTTTAATATCTATTTTTTCTGCTAAATCTGTGGCGTGAAAAAGCTCGCACAATAGCTGGAGGCAGCCACCGTCCTGGGGCAGCGAGAAGTCGCTATAGAGAACGCCCCGCTTTGAAGTGGGGGAGCTGGGATTGTGTGGAGTGCCCCTGGCACAGGCGGCACCGGGGCTTGCTGGGGTCACCCGGCTGCGTGGCTCGGCCGTCGCCGTCCCCTCGGTGGCAGCGGCGGTGTCACCCACGCGTGGGGCAGGGCTGCCTCCCCCCGTTCCAGCCCCACACTTTCCCCTTTCAGAGCTCCGGCCGGGATGCGCTTGTGTTCCCCACCGCGATCTGAACACACGAACGCGTTTATTTTCGTGACAGAGCTGATTTTATTATATTTAAGAGATTTCTTTTTTTTCCACCCCTCCTCTCATTGTTCACCCGCGGGAGGGGAAGAAGAGAGAGAGAGAGAAAAAAAAAAGGTCTAAAAGGGGTTCGTTTTGATTGTGTTTAATACAGCATGAAGCTCGGAGCGGTAAGCTGTGCCTCGGTGTCGTGACCTCTATATTGAAAACTTCACCTTCGACACAAGTTCACTTTAGAGACAGGACGAGTTAGATTGCGCTTGGTGGGAACAAGTGCAAATTTAAAAACAGAGTCAATCATAACGGGGGTGGGGGCTGGGAAAGGGCAATTTAACCGTTTCTGGAGCCAGGAGTTAAGGTTTGCATTGTGTACATCCAGGCGCTGGGGCTCCTGCTGAAGCCCAGCCACCCATCAGGGCTGAGAAAGCGGCTCCTGCTCCTGGAGCTCCGGAGAGACTTTGGGAACACCTAACCAGCGTGGGGGAGGCTTAGGAAGCAAAAAGGAATTTACAGAGTATTAGCAGAAATTAGCCAATACCGACACAAGCTCAATTAGTTCCTTTTTTTTTTTTTTTTTTGGTCTCTGTTGGCTGCTCTTGAACGTGAGTAAATGCTGTGCAGGGAGAGAGGAGGGAGAGAGCCACACTGCCATCTCCGAGCCACAGCCGGGAGATGGACTGACAGATTGCAAATTAAACTAGTCCTAATGTAAGAATGAATGCAAACCCCCCCAAATCTCTCCCAGCACCAGCCCGGCAGCAAAGAGCCCGGCATGGAGGGAGCGTGGCTGCGGCTGGGCTGGTCCAGGGAGGGACAATAAAGCCAGTCCCGGGCAGAAAAAATCACAAGGTAAATAGTATTTGTATTCTAACTGCTGCGATTTCCGGAGCGGTTTGGGCGACTCCTTGCTCCTCTGCTCGAATCGCCTGTTATTGTTGTTATTATTATTATTATCATTAGTATCTTTTTTTTCCACGTTGTTGATGTTTGAGAAATGTACTTGCTGCGGGAAAAAAAAATGTCGTTCATTCGTGCACTAGCCCGTCATGTTCAGGTCACTGTTATTTTTGAGCTGGGTCGGTTTTAGCAGGTCTCGTCTCCAACATTTGGTTGACGGAGCAAAAAACCCCATAAATATTCCGGGAAGTCTCTCCAAAGTGCACATTTTTGCTGCGGGACCGGCGGCGCCGTTTCTGAAATCCACGAATTGGGTTTTGTTGTGTTTAGTGGAGAAGCGTGGATGGGCAGAGGCGGCGGGGAAGGGGCTGCGGCCCCGCTGCCGGCTCCTGCCCGGGCGGTGCGCGGCAGCTCCCGAGGTCACGGCAGGAGTTACCGGAGCCCACAACAACGCGGCTCCCTTCCCTTCTACGTAGGCACTTTCCTCACCGTGCCATTCAAACAGGCGTGATGACAAGAACGCGCTGCTTTCATCCCGGACCGAAATCCCGTGGTTTTTTTGGTTGTTGGTTGTGGTTTTTGTTTGGTTGTTTGTTTTTTTTTTTTTCCCTGTGAAGCTTCTCCCAGCAAACGCGGGGATGCGGTCAGAGAGGGGCACCTCCAGCCCTTGGGTGCGGGGGGGTGGGACCCAGATCCTGCCACCCCAAGGGCCATCCCGCCTGTGCTTTAGAAATAATCCAAACACAATTCCCGAACGGACAGGTTTCTGCTCAGACGTATTTAAAGCAGAACGGGTTGGATTTGAGCACGCACTAACTGGCTTGCTAGTTAACCTCTGGTGACTAATGAGACATTGAAGACAAATCGCTCTGTTCCTTGGATGACAAATACCTGCGCTGCTGTTTGGTAGCTTACCGAGCAATTTCCATGTGGGGCTGGGGTTCATGTGCTGTGTTTTTCCTTGCATTTATTTATTTATTATTTATTGAACTATACGCTTTTCCAGCTGTAGCATTCGGCGTGCAAAGCATCCATCGATGCTCCTGATCTCGCAGAGGGATTGAAACGCCTCCTGCATTTTGAAGCGCCTCGTCATCCCTAGATTTACATTTAGAAATACGTAGATGCTGCTGTTAATTCTTGGTTTTCTCACAGACTTTCGTGTGTTTACGGCTCGGTGGAAAGTTTCCTCTCCGCTTCCTTCAGATCGCGCCAACCAAAGCTGTTGTAAAAATGAACTTTCAGGCCAGGCTGCGTTGCTAAAAGATGTTTCCTTCGTGAATCGCGCCTGGGCAGTGCAGGATGGTGATGGAGAGGCAGGCCGGCTGTCGTTCGGTCACGCGTGGCCGAGACCGCGAGCCCTCCGTGGCCCCCCTCCCCAAAAAAATCCCCAACAACCCTTGCAAAAGCTCCATCCGCAGCGTGTGCGGTTCCCTGGCACCTCCTGGCAGGTTTTTTCTCTCCCCCCCGCCCAGCAGGCTCCCGGTGAAAGGCTCTGGAGGCTGCAGCATCCCTTCCCCTCCGTGCCCTGCCCGTGGCGGGGGGTCCCGGGGGCTGCGGGGGAGAAGTTCAGGGAGAGGCGGGCGGGCGATAAATCATCGCGGGCCCGGGGGAAGCGCACACGGGAGAGTCGCCATCAAAGCGGGGGAGACAGCTCTCGGCTGCGAGAAATAAATGGGAATAAATCAAAGTGGGGGCTGCCCGGGGCAGGGGGTGCCCGGGACCCGCCCCGCTCCGCCCGGGAGCGCCGGAGCGGAGACGGGCAAAGGCACTCTGCAAACTTTTAATGAAATCACCGGCGGTATCGATTTTTGTGGGTTTTTTTACCGTGCTTCAGACATTGGAAAGTGTCCCTCTGGGGATGGGGGAGGGGGCAGAAGGCAGCGGTGCAACGCGAGCTGTATTGGATATTGAGTTATTTCATATTTTAGAAAATCAACGGCGTCTCTGAGGGTCCTCCAGAGAGGAAAGGATTCCGTAGGGGGCTTCAGCCAACCCACAAAGCTGGGATTTAGCCGTGCAGGTATCGGTTTGCAGGCCCTTCGTGGAGCTCTGGGGGCCCGCGTTATCCCCGCACTCCCTGATGGAGAACCCCGGCAGAGCCGGCTCTCCCCCTCGGACAGCACGTTCTTGAAGTGCCACATCCAAGTATTTCCTATTTGCCTCTTCTCCAAACAGTTTAGAAATTACTAGTAGCGGATAAGTAAATTGCAAGTAAACCTAGTGAATTAGGATGATTCTCTATCAGTTTAATTTATGTTTTATAGTTAGTTTAGCCTTCTGATTTGATTGCCTTAGTAATGTGAATTGCCTACAGCTGCTGATGATACAGCTTTAATTCTGTTTTAAAGGTCATGTAAACATGTGCCTGTAGCATAAGGAATGCAAATTCAATTCCCTTTTAATGCTTCCTCACATTCACTTCACAGCCTTCACCTAGAAAATCAGCAGGATTTAATAGGGAACCGTGTGGCTGTTGTGATTCCATTAAAAGCCCCTCTGTCCCCAGGCGTGGCTCTCCCGGGCCACCCCATGCCCGTGACGCGGACACGGAGACGCTTCCCACGCCCGTTTTGGTGGAAATCGAGGCATTTCCTGCCCCAGGACGGACTCATCCCCTTCACCTGGGAGCTTTGGCCGCAGGTAACTATCCCAGGGCTGGAGAAGCCGGCGGGAGCGGGAATTACCCCTCAAAGGAGCCGGAGCATCACCCAGGTGTACACCTATGCGTAACGCTGTAGTACAGCCCCGTGTTCCTTACGTCACGGTGAAAGATGATGCTGGGAAAGGGAAAAATGGATAAAAATTCTAGTTTTGGGCCGAGGTGGGCTCTCCGCATCAGCAGGAGAAGAAGCTACGTCGCGATGCCAAGGTGATAGGTGTAAATGCGAGACGCCTGCGCCTTGAAGACGGGTATTTTCGAATTAATTTTTAAACACAGCCAGCCCTGAGTTCATCAGAGATTGCTTCACCCTGTTGCAGGAAAAAAGAAAAAAAGAGAAAAAGGTAGAGTCAGGAAAAAATTATTATACCACCGTCTTCCCCCTTGTTCAAAGGGTTTTAGTGAAGTTGCTGGGAAGTTTCTCCTTTGAACGGGCGGGCTCTAACGAGCGGGGAAGAGCGTCAAAAAGAGCGACTCTGGAGTCGCTTTGAAAAGGGAACGATCTGTCACTGCAAAGCGAGCCAGGGCGAGAGGCGATTCCGCGGCCCCTCCGGCCGCAGGGACCCGGCCGGCTCCGGGCGAGCGGGGCCGGCAGCGCCCGGGGAGCCCGCACCGGGACCGGGGCACCGGGGGGAACTGGCCCCGAGCACCCTGCGGGCTCCTTCGCCGGCACAGCGGTGTCGCGAGAGGTTCCTTCACACCCTTTCGGGCCACGGGATATTTCCCTGCGCCCGGAGGGGGCTTCTGCGTTATTCCAAACACTTCCCGTCCGATGCGGGCAGCATCCTCCCGCTCATCTTCATCGCCATCACCTGTGCCTCCCCCCCAGCATTCCCACCCCTGCCTTCATCCACATCTCCCCTGCCTCCCCAGCCTTCATCCCCACCCCTGCCTGTGCCAGGTCCCCCTGGGCCACCCCACTCCCCACTTGCTGTGAAAATGGTTCAGTTGCCCTCAGGTGCCCCCGGAGGCCCAAGGAGCCGCGGCGCTGAGGGCACCTGCCCTCCTCTTCTTGCAGTGGCAGTGAGGAGCCCACCCTGTGCCCGTCTCTCTCCTTGGCAAAAATGGGCGTTTTTTAGCAAAATCTGAATATTTGTGGTAACAACTCATTGGTGATTCTGCTAATGTTGCACACCTCATTAAATAGCCCCAAACACAAGGAGGTTTAAATGACTTTATTGAATTAAAAATAGCATAGGAAATCACCTATGGTACTTTCATCAAATAATTACTGTAAATTCTATACATACAGAGAGAGATCCCTCTTAACAAATCCATTCCTAAAACACGAGGGGGGTTTTACTTAATGGCTGAAAGAACTTGAGCAGCACAACTTGCTTGAAACATCGAGCCACACTCGGGCACTTCCTAATATGTTCCTGTGTGTTTCCCTGAGTGTTTTTCTTCCTTATCTTTTTTTATATCTGAAGTTCTATTCCCCTCCTCTACTCCATGTATTTGATCATTTTTTCAAGTCCCTTGGCTGAACCAATCTCTTTTCATGCAGAGGATAAAAAGAGAAAAACTTCAAAGTAGGTTCAGGTAATTAACAGCTGAGGGGAATATAATCTAAACCATAGGCCCTGCTTTGCACCCAGGTCTGCTTTCAGAGCCAGCCGGCAAGGGAGTGCCTATTCCCTATAGCATCCAAATCTGCTTCCTCTGAACAGCTTTGCCAGGCCTCCAGTTATCACATCTGCATTTCAAACACCATGTCTCTGGCATTAATTATTAATTAGCCTACAGTCACCCCAGAGGATTTAAGTTCCAGCCTGCACATACTTATTCATTGACCTCTATCTTAGTTTTTGTTGGAAAAAAACCCACTAGAATGCTTAATAATTTCCTTTCTCTCAGACCCTCTGTTCTAGTTTCATGGCAGGGAAACAGTATATTTTGAGATGGAAAATCACAGGGTTGTCTAGAAATTTGTTTAGAGCAAAACGCTATGTCAAGAGTTTGAACAAACCATTTCAAAAGATTTAGAAGGAGTTTTGCTGGAGTATTTTTGCCTTTGACAAATGAATTTATGGATTTCCCAGAACTGAGAGATGATGGAGACAAACGCGGGGTAGTTTGGCTCTGCATGGAACAGTGCTCCATGTGCACTTCAAAAATACAAACTGGATTTAATTACTGGGTAGCACATTTAGAGGATCAAACCAAGGCAAACGTTTATGTGAAAGCTCTGGGGTTACCCTGCTATTGACACTGGTAAGAAGGAAAATAAAAATGCTGTTGCAAGGCACGGGAGTGCTTGGGCATTAAATCTGAGCTCTGTCCTCAGGAACATGGAACTGAAGGAGCCTATTTTTGTATCTGTCGCAAGGTAGTTTGGAAGAGGCTCTTTAGCCATTAGATTAAATGCATATCTCACTGCTGCTCTCTTTGCCATTTCGTGTCTTGAGGTTAACGCTCCAGGAGTAAAAAAAATCAGAGTAATCAGGTAGAAACGGTGTTATATGATTCTCTTTTTCTCAAAGCTCCATGAAATCCAAAGTGTTTCTTAGAGTTTGGATGAGCTGTTTATTGGATACTCCCTTTTGTTAATGGATTTTAATACTACAATATCCCACCCCTCTGATGAAGCCTCTTTTAATTGCTCATGCAACTATCCCTAGATAAACTTTTTAAAATATCCCCATGGTTTCTCATTTTTATTTGTGGTGGTGCTATCTGAAATAATCATTGGAACATGAAATATTGCTCCCCTTTGCTTCCTAAGGACGTTTTTAGTCTGTAATCACGAAGTCAGACTGGTTGACTTCTATGCCAGCCTAGAATTGATTTTTGAAAGCATTTAATCTACGCCTAAGACCCTTTGAATTCCTATTTAGTGGAGGATATGGAAAAGAGCTCTGAGACAAACATTTGTACTTAAACTGCCAGGCTATCTCGGGAAACAAAAATGCATTTTTCCAAAATTGCAGCTAAACCATCCTGTTCAGAAAATCATAAGCCTGTGCTGAAATGAGCACCTGAAAATAGATGTAGGGACCAAAACTCTTGACTTCCATGAGGTATCTCTCTTCTCAACCTCCCTGAGAGTTTTGAGGAGTTGGTTTGTTGCTGCTCTTTTATTATTTTCACATTTTATTAGTGGATCTGGGCAGCATTCAGCATTCAGTAATAACTACTTTTTCCCCTGCTTCAAATATTTAGAATATTCCTTACATTCAATTTAAACAGCAAAAAGTGGCTGTATTTCACAAAGAAAAGAGGAGCAGGCAATACTTCAAATTTAATTTCCAGGAAGATGGTTCCCATTTATAAAACAACAGATTGTATCTTGATGCTGAAGAGGGAGGTAGATCCAGACTATTTTAATAAGACATCCAGGACCTTTTAATCACTTCTGCAGTGATACTAATACCAGTAATAACAGTGATAATGGAAAAAAAACCCTGGTGTGAAACCAGGGCTGGAATCTGTTCTCGGTAAATGTCAGAATGTTTCTGAAATTAAAACTTAGTGTTAATGTAGCTCTGTTCCATATGAATATTAAAGAGGAAGGGGGACTAAATTTCTTCCACAGCAGAGTGAGATGTTGTTTTACAAAACAACCACATGGCAGCTCGATCTGCAGGGATGGATGTGGGGTGATTTTAGGGGATGGCTGAGGGGAAGGGCAGCTGGGCTGGCTTTGAGCCCTCTGCTGCCGTCTCCTCCTTTTGCCTTTTGTTTACATTTATTGCCATTTATTAACCAGGTTCTTGGGATAGAGGTTCCGTGCCCCAAGATTGGAAAACTGTTGCCAGTGCTGTTAAATTACATTTCTGTGTGGTTGTAGAGCCAGGAGTGAGGAAAGCATGAATGTACAGATACAGTGGGTTTGACATGTTGTGAAATATTTGTACTGCTCATGTTAGGAGAGATGAATTTCTATAAGAAGCCTATTTTATGCTTCATTTTATATATATTTGCATTTATAGCTTTCTGTTAAAGCTTAAATATTTTACTCTCTTGGTGAGATCTAACCCTTGGCAAATCTGGAAATGCTTTGACCTCCATTCTTATTGCACCCTTCACTTTTTTTTTTCATTTAAAATAACACCTGCAATAGTTTTCCGGCCGTGCCTGACATCCACCAAGGACCGAGCTGGAACTGCATTTTGTATTTCAAATGTTTCGCACGAACACGTTTGGAATTCAGATTTGGAGGCGGCAGATCACTTTTTATGTAGAGAAGCCACATGGGTAATTCTGATTTTCAATTACTTGAAGAGTGATTATGGTAAAAGACTGTGGATTCCTTGTGTGTTTGGGGTCCACGGGCATCTCTTGATGAAACCCTGGATGCAGCTGGGGGGAGTCTTTGCCAGCTGTGCACTTGTAGGTGGAACAAAGCTCTTGTAGAAGGGTGGGTGAAGGTGGAGATCTCTGCAGATGTTGCTGCGTCAGCAGAAATGGGGTTTGATTGGATTAAGAGGAGAATGTGGGGCTGGACCTTGAGCTGACATCACTGGGCAGGGCGCTGCTGGAATTTGGGGAGCAAGGCTGGGTTACAGGAGCAGAGGATGCCTTTAGTGTCACCAAAGGCTGCACGAGAATCAGAATGATTTTGGGTAATGTCTGCAATATTTGAAGCCTCTGGAAGTCCTTGTCCCGCTCAGTGGTTTTGCCTGGCAATGAAATGGCCTGGATGTGCAGAGCTGATGTGATGCGGGTGTGAACAGGGAGGTCAGTGGGCAGCCAGCAGATTCTCGAGCCCAGGAGGTGCCACAGACCCTCAGCTGTGGGACAGCAGCAGGCCAGTGGGGAATTTTGGGTGGTGACCATCACCCAGCTATTTCTGTACTCAGCCTAAGCCCGTCCTGAACTCGCTGTTTCCCAGACTACAACCAGCCCATGCCTGCCCTCCTAAACTTTCCCTTCAGCCGCGTCAGCCCTAAAACCCCCAAAGTGTAACACCCCCAGAGCCCCTGCTGACCCCGCCGGGTGCCTCATCCTGTGCCGAAGCCCGGGCGTGTTTTGCTCCTGCCGGGCAGGGCAGGGCTCAGGCTGAGCCTGGCGGGTGGCCAGCCCACTGCCCCGGCTCCGGCCACCTGCGGGGGTTTGGGGGATGGCTCCTGCCAGGCAGCCCTGGCACAGCCGGGCACATCGTGCTGCTGCTCCTGACCCAGCACCTCCACCCAGAGTGGTGCCTTGGATTTTAACTTTGATATTTCCCAAACCCTGCAGTGCTCAGTGTGTAACTCTGAGCTGTCCTGTAGCCTGGGAGCTGCTGCTCTCTCACGTTCACATTGACACAACAAAGCCTCTCCAAGGCTGCTCTCCAAGGGCACCCAGACTGTCCTGGGCCCAAAATGTGCAACCCAACCCCTTGAGAAGGGGGGCTGAGCTGGGGAAATGCCATCATTAGCTAAAGTTTGAATTGGGGAATTGATGCTGAGATGCAAATGGCCCAAAGCTCTAAAGGGGTGAAGAACTCGTGACTGGGGGTCCATCCTGGGCTCCATTGTGAGAGCACCCTCTGGCTCCCCAGGCTGCGCCTTTGGAGGCCTTTCCAATCAATATCCACCTTTATTCCCTTCCTCCTGTCTGGGCTCTGTTTCTAGGGAGCCACTTCAGGCATCAAGAGCACCCCCTGGGCTCCTTGGCAGTGCCCCTCTGGAAAGTTTTAAAGGCTTTTTAGAGTTCCCCATCCTCCCACTTATGTATTTTCCTTTCTTTTTCCTAATTTATTTTAGTTTCTCTTTCCCCCTCCACACCAAAAATGGCTGGGGCTCCATTTACTGCCCTTGCTGGGAGTTTGCAGTGGAATGAGTAAATGGGGCCAGGTTTAAGGTGAATTGTCACAGTTTGGGTGACTTCTACCAGCCCATTTGGTTGTAGATAATGTGCTTTCTACAATTAAATTTTTCATCACCAAAATCCTAGAATATTAGAATGGTTTGGGTTGGAAAAGCCCTTAAAGATCATCTCATTGCAACCTTGCTGCCACAGGCAGGGGGAAAGAATATGAACAGCATTTTAAAAACCATTTATGCACACAATCCAAAGAATAAGGATGATATCTGGGATTTTTTGGCTTTTACTATCATTGCTCTAAGTTTTGAAATTACAAACCAGAGTGTATGTGTGTGCCATGTAACTGCTACCACCAAATCACATGTAACACTCCATGGTAATTGTGTTCATAATTATGGAGTTAATTGAATTTCTGCAATAGTTAAAAACGGGCACATAAAAGTCTCTCAAGATTAAATGTTTTAGTTAGGGAAGAGCACGCTCTTTTAGAATATTGAATAAAATGAAAGCAGTTCTCATATGCAAGTGAGCTTAAGACTGACAAAATAACCTCCTAAAACGAACCTTGGCCATAAATGCTGTTCCAACCTGTGGCCTCACACAGAAGCCAGGGATTTTTGCAATGCTCTAAGCAGGAAAAGCAGAGTGCACTGAGGTGTTTGTGGAGAGCCACGGTGGAGGAGCTGCAGCCTCTGCATCTGCCAGGCTTGGGAGGTATTAGAAGTGCTCTAAAAATGCTCTGCTGCCAAATTAGCCCTGCTGTTAACAGGATAATATTGGAACAACATGTTAGAAAGTCAGATTTTGCTTTAGCATTTGGAAAGGAGTGGTAGCTCTTTTTTTTTTTTTTTTTTTTTTTTTTTTTTTTTTTTTTTTTTTGAATTTTTGTTTTTATTTTGTGATCCTGTTGGTGTTTTTGTGTCACTTTGGGCTAACTTAACTCACTAATTCCACAGAGGAGTCACGAGATGTAAAACCAGAGAGAATGTGGACCTGTAGGTCTGCTGCCTTTGTCCTGTAAATTATCAACTGATTTATCTTTGGAGAAAAAGTAATAAGGGCAGCAATTCCCAATATGTTTGATATTAAACCCTGATATCTCACCATGGGCAGAGTCATCCTCCTGAAAATGAGAAAGAATTGATAAAAACATATTGGAGTCTCTTCTCTTCTCTTCTCTTCTCTTCTCTTCTCTTCTCTTCTCTTCTTCTCCTCTTCCATCACTAAGAAATATAATCACTCATATCACTCTTTTTTTTTTTTCAGGAAAATAATTTTTTAAGCTTACTTATTGCAAGAACAGAGAAACATTTTCAACAATGAAATAATACACATTTGTTAAAAACAGCCCCAAATGTCAGCTAGCAGAGCAATGACCCAGCCCTGTAGGAGATCAAGCTTTAATTCCCCTTTTCCAAAGGATCATGTGTGGAGTTTCATTATTTTCTAGTAAAAGTCACAGGAGACTGTTTCTTTTAATATCCTGTTTTTCCTACTGATGAGATTGGCTTGAGCGGGTAAAATATAAAATATTGATAATTAGACCTCAGGTCCCTCATCTTTGGCAGCTGAGAATTTCCATTCACTGTTCTTTTTGTTAAAAGTTGCCTGTTCCTTTTGGTGACTTGGCTTTATTTTAAATATAATTGATGTGAGCTGATGGAGTAAAAAAAGATGAAGTCCCCCCAAAGTCCCCCAAAGTGCAGGGGCTTTATTTGTGTGATTTCTACCTCGGCAGCCCCGCTCCCCTCCCCCAGCAGAGCACTACAAAGCGTGTTGTACAGGGACTCCATTAATCCTACATTTCCTAGATGGTATCTGAGGCACAGTGGGTTTCCACAGAAATTAATTTGTCCTGACAACAGGCCTAAAGATTGGAGTCCAGGGATCACTTGGCAAATTCCCTTTAAACTGAGCACAATAATAAACAGAAAGCTGATAACGACAGTTCTGAAAGACCACACAGAGGCCGGAGCCCGAGCCGAGGCGCTCGGGGTGGATCCGCGGATGGCTCCGATAACGGAGCCGGGAGCTTTAACGCCTGATAGGAAAATGAGCCCCCTGATTTATGCACACTTTAATATCCCAGCACTGGGCAGGGCTCGCTCCAGCTCCAATGGGCTTTTTAAACTCTTGTCTGGAATGAAAACAAAAGTTCGAGGCTGATCCGCTTCAGCCCGTTGTTATTTAGTTTTCATTTTAACAGTTCCAGGGCCGTTTTTCATGTCTTATTTTAATACAGCCCCAGTTTCCTCAGTGCGTCTTCCATGTAAACATTAGCAAAAGCTGGGCAGTGGGCAGTTTTTCTGGATTCAAGGAGTGAATCCAGAAAGTTCTCCATCTAAATGTATTTTCTTTGAGATATGGTAGTTTAGGGTTCAATCATCTCCTCTGCGGTAATTCCTTCTTAAAAATAGTAAAAGGCATTTTAGACAGAGTTATTGCCTGTTTGCTTGGTTTTATTTATCTTTGCCTTTGCTTATTTAAATGCTGTTGTTTTCCCAAAGTTAAGGGATGGAAATATATACTGATATAGGAAGTCAATAAAAAAAAACATTCAGTGGATATTTTAGAACTTGTCAGGATAAGAGCGTTTCAACCCCTGATATTCATTAACATAGAATTTAGAGTTTTGATGATAATTAGGATTTGTGGCATGTCAGTAAAGCTCTGCCAGTTGCATCTCTGAAAAAAGTAATCATAATATTAAGAGTTAGGACTGATAGGGTGATGTTGAGTAAGAGAGATGTTGTGTAACTTTTCCCTGTTCAAGCACATGATATATAATGGTTTAAGCAATGAGTTAAAAAAAAGGAGGACGAGCTAAAAAGATGTGTGGAAAACCAGATTTCATTATTGAAAGATACCTTGAAATTAAAGGCTAAATTTTTTCTCAATGTCCAAACTATGAAATAACAGCCTATGGTGCAGAGGGGACTGTGTTAACTATAAAAGAATGATCCTAAAGGTCTTTCCCAACCTGAGCCACTCTGTGACTCTCCAAGGCAGCCGGTTCCCTTGGCAGGTGTGGCTATGCACTTGAACAACAGGAGTCCTGTTTGATCACTTTTAATGGGGCAGATGTTTCTGTGGAGATGAAAACCCAGCACTTGAGATATCCCAACTCAGTGATCCTTAAACACGATGCCTCCTCCATAAGCTTTCCCACCTATGGAAACACAGCTGGAGGTGAGCAGTGACGAGTTGCTGCGGATGGGTCGTGCCCAGGAGAGCAGGAGCAGGTGGGTGATCCATGCCCATCCCTCCATCCCTCCTCCCAGAGGGGTGGCAGGGTGCCAGTGGCTGCGTGGCTACAGGCTTGGAATGTCCCTGCCCTTGGCATTTGCCATGCAGAGGGTTTATAAATAAAAAAGCTCTGCCTCACGTGCTTTTCCAGCACAGCCAATGCCCAAACTACCCCTGACTTTGATAAGGGCAGCACCAGATTCGTTAGGTAAGAGCCTAACGAGCTGAGAGCTGGGACTGCGTCATTCTGGCAGAGCTGGATGTTTGCACCCCACCTCCCTACTGAGAAATAAGCCCTTTCACTTTCAGTATTGACTTCAAATTAGTTTGTACACTACAAATTAATCAATTACCACCACCGTATTTTGGAGATGAAATTCAGGCCGAGCAGGGCAATTTGTATTTGTCACACTTAAGGGACTCTATTGTACCGAAAGGCAGAGGATTTGAGAACAACTGGGTTTAAAGCTGTGGAGCTCCTCTTTCTAGAGCTTGCTGCAAGAGCAAATTGACTGGCTGTGCCTCTCAGTTCTGCCAGAGAACAAACCCAAAAACTCCCCTCCACTTTTTATATCAAAACCACTCTGTGCATTTCAGTGTACGAGCTATTAGTTTTTTTGAATTTGGATCAAATCATGCATTTTTCCCCCAGCAAATAGTCTTCCAGTGTGCTTTATACATTTGATTCAAAGGCCTGTGTATTATTTGATGTTCTTAGGAGATAAACAATAAACTTTTGAATATGTTTTTTCCATTTGAATACAAGCCTAGGGATGCTTCACCCTGCATCCTGAAGCCTGATTTCCCCTGGGACTCATTATCATGCAGCTCACACGTTCAGTCACCTACACTGTTGAACTTACTATCAAATAACCTTCGAAATGTTACTAGTTATTACGTGTCAGAGGGCAGATTTATGATAAACTAACTTTGAAACAAAATAATGAATTCTCAGCGTTCTCTTTCCAGCAGCATTTCTGGTAATTTGGCCGGATTTAAATTTTAAAACAGTAAGTTGCCTTTTTCTCTTATTCTGTCATATAAAACAGCTCCCTCCCCTCATAAAATTTCTCCCTCCTTAAATATTGTTTATGAGGATTTGAGCAGTGCCTATAAAGAATAAGAATGAGAACATTTGTCTGGGAGCTACCAAACTGCCCACTGGAGTTTATTTGTGCTTAAACTTTCAGAGCTTTCTAACTTGGTGAAAGTTAAATTAACTTAACCCTTAGCACAGTCCACCTGTGCCCAAAACCCAGCTGGGCAGTAGATGTTTGCAGACAGAAATATTTTCTCCTCGTGCCTTTTACTGCCAGTATTTTAACGTTTCAAGTGGTGTTCTTGTATTAGGGTGCCAAGAATCAATAGTGTTGTCTTCTCAGAGAGCTGGTTTATGGCAGACCAGAAAGGTTTTCCAAGAGGATATCCTGAATTTCAGCCCCCCAAAGTCCATATTTAGGGAGCTAAATAATTGGCCAATTTTCCTGAAGGCTGAGCATGACTTCAGGGGATCTGTGGGCACTTGGCCTCTTTCAAATGGCAGCCGGAGCAACCGTGACTTTTAATGAGATTATACCAGAGGGAGGAAATGCAGGTAGATAAATGCCATGCACCCATTTTGGAGGTGATTAGAGGAGCAAACATCTGCAGATGAAATTTAAAAGCACACTCTATGTCAAAAATAAAATCTGGCTAATTTAGGGAAAAATCGGTGCTGCTCCTCTTGGCATCGGTGGGGTTTTTGTGGTTGTGTTTCAGAGGAGCACGGGGCAGATTAATGTCTGCAGCATTTTCATCTCCTACCAGACAAAGTCGAGGCTTTGAGATGCTGCTGATCTGTGAGACTGCACGGAAAGTGCCTGACCCGGGGTGGCTCTGTGAAGCTGGGGATAGAACCTCCATCTTCAGGGCTCTCTCTCATCTCCTTTGCTCCCCTCACCGTGATTATGGTTCTCCAAGGGCACCACGGGCAAAAGTTCCATAGCAGGCTGTCTATTAATATTTATGCAGCAATTCAGGAGGTAATGCATTGTTAAAGCACAAGTTGGAAATGCACCAAATTTAATCACTTTTAGTACTAGAAATTATCTATTTCTACGTCAGATAGAAGGTGGGGGGGGGCATCATTATGATATGTTATTTTTTAACCAAGTTATTTGCCAGTTCTGGCGTGGCTTGAATTAAAGAGCAGTAAATGATCTTGTGCAGATCAAGTTTTTCTAAGGAATGCAAGATATCTCTGTGAAATTTAATGTGAGAAGTCAAAAAATATTTAAAGTAAGCACTGAGTGAGTCAGGACATGTAGGCATCAGCTGTGCCACGTCAGCCAGGCCCTGCCTTCATGTGCCGGATCTGGTGTGCACAGAGGCCACTGGGATTTGCCCTTTGCTTCCATGCAATTCCTCCTGCCTGCACGGAGAAAGAATATTTTTATCACTGATATCACTTCATTTTTGCAGCTGTCCGCTGGCATCAGGTTAGCAATATAAACTCTGTCAGAGAGCAGTCTCTGCCTTCCACAGGCTGCAAAATCCACAATTATTATTTAGAGTTAATCTCCTCAGAAAGTGGTCCTTACTGAAGCTGTTCAACACCAAAAAGAATTGTTAGTTATTGTTATCTGAGGACCTCCTACAGCCTTCCCTTGGTCAAATGAGACTCTTTTTGTTTTCAATAGGAGTTTTTTCTAAGACCAAGCTCTGAGCTTCCATGCAAGTAAGATAAATCCAGTGAAAATAAAACATTAAATAAAATGTACTTAAAAAAAATAAAAAAAGAGAAAATATTCAAGAAAAGCGTGGTGCTCAAATAGAGCACTTTCTTTTCAGGTCACTTGGCTTTCTGATGTCATTTCTGGCAGCTTCGTTAGCCTGGCTCCATCACGTTCTGCTCCGAACGATAACGTGATGGGAGATGATCAAAGTGAGAATGCAAAAGGCTCAGGACATTTAAAAAATGTTCTATTCTGGAAATTGTTCTAAAACTATAAACAGATTACATTAAAAATCTGTCTTACCCAACATGGTTGCTCATCATCCTTTTTTAGAAGGAGCTATTGAGAAGTTTGGGTAAACAGCCTTGAAGTCTTTATGATGGCAGGCTGGAAATTTCTCTGGAATTTTAGGCAAGTCGAGCCTCTCTGAAATGGAATGTAACCCATTTCTGCTCTTAGGTGCCTTGTTTTAATCTTTATACTTGAAAGTGGCAAAGCATATGGGTCAGATCACCCACTCCTGCTAATGGACACAGTTCCCTGGACTTGGGTGTCCAATTATGCCAGCTAAAGATCTATCTGTTGCTGGGCTTTATTTCCTTATTTTTCTTGTCTTCCTGATCTCTGACCCTTTATCAAAGGAATGCTGTCTATAATATGATAATAATATGAAATTCTGAGCTCTCTTTCTGACAGTATACCCCAAAGAATTGTCAGGATGCTCTCACCTTCATGGGAAGAGCAGCTGATGAGCAGTTTCAGCCTCATGATTGTCTTTTCCTGGCACAGGGACAAAGTTGAGTACCTGTCCCTGGCCTTGTGTTTCGATATTAACCATTTCTGCATTTCTAAGGAGCAATTGCTCTGTGGGCTGAGTGAGTAAATAAACTCATTGGCAAGACTACAAAACAACAAGAGGCCGTTTCTCCTGATTTTAGGTGCACTGTAGTGCTTGGGAAAGTGAGAAATTTGCGTTTTTAAGGGCTCCATCCTCTGGTGCTCTCAATCAAAGTGTGAGGATGTTGCTGAAGCTGGAGGCAGAAATCCACAGGCACTGTGACACTTTGGGTATGGAATGGAGCTCCAAGGGAGGATTTCGATCTCCAGGCAGGATTTGACTTTCTGTTTTGATTTACGGGCTGAATATAAATGTGTATTTTAAGGAGTCATTAGAGTTTGTGGTTTGAAATATACAGGTTTGTGTAGGAAAGGGTGCCTGGGCTCCTTGTACAGCCCCACTTACTTCTTTGTAGTAGAAAAAATGGCAGAGAAGTGTCTGAAGGAAGAAAACCCTTCTCTTCAGGCTCTTTACACCAAATAAGTGATGGGATGGTCAGGAATGGCATGATCCATGAGAAGGTAGGAAAGCAAAATGAACAGGGAATACCTGTGCTGTGCTTCACTGTGAAACCTCTATTCCAGGTGTATTTTTACCTAAATCAGTTTTGGTGCTGTTGATAGGGAAATGCTTGAGAAGAGCTGGGGCTTGTAGATGCAGATGAAGAAAGGCACAGAAGGAAGGAGCACAGGCAGAAACCGGGACGTCCTAAATGTTGGGAGAGACATAGCAGGACAATTCCTTGAAATCCTCGGTGAGAGGTTTTGGCACCGGCCAGGCTCCCGTGTCCCCGCCCTGCTGCAGACTGGAGCTCCTCTCCCTGGGTGGCAGCAGCACTGGCAGCTGGTGACCCTCGTTTGGTGCCCTTTGGCTCTGCCTGCGCCCCAGTCTTATCATTTGGCTAAATGCTGCTCTTGTTTACAATAATGGGAATTTGGAGCAGCCCCTCTGCCATTTCTCCAGCGCAAATATTGCACCCGGGGTAATTCCCAGCTCCTGCTCGGTGCAGATGGAGCCTGGGAGGCGAGGGAGGCTCCTCGACATCCCCACATTTTCCTCCTGGGCTGCGAGCCCCAGGTGACTGCACCAGCCCCACAATTAATCTGTGAGCATGGGGGAGCTGCCCTTGGTCTTTTTTCCCTTCTCATCTAACAGCACTTCCCTTCCCAGCTCCAAACCCAGCTCAGGATCCATGGATGCAGCCCCCAGTTTCTTCCCTGCACTTCGTGGCTGCGGATTCAGCCCGGAGAAAAGACTGCCTGGCCATGACAAACTGTGCCTCGGCTCCGTGATTTGTGTAAGCTCAAATTTTCCACTAATTCACATATATATCCTAGATGGAAAACACAGCCCCGGGGCTGCTATAAACCGCGCTGCCTGCTGCAGCCACAAAGGGCCGTCCTGCCAGCTGGGAATCGCTGGAGCATGCGGAGCGTCGGGGGCCGGGGCAGGACTCAAACCCAGCCGATGCACTTGTCACAGGGGCCGGGCTGCGGGAGCTTCCCCGGGCTGCTTCCAGCCCTGGCTCAGCCCGGTCAGTGCAGGGACAGGCAGGAGCCAGAGCTGTGTCCCGGCTCTGGGCAGTGCCCGCTGCCTAAAACCAGCCCCTGCTTTGGGCTGTTTGGTGGCAAACATCCTGCCTTGCTGTGCTTTGCTCTCCTGCAGCCTCCGTGCACCCCAGGGCTTTGTTTAGTGCCGTGGTGCAATCCTCCCGCGTTAATTTTCTATATAAGCCACCCCTAGATAATTTAAGAGCGTTTTCTTTTAAGAACAGCAAGAGTGGCACATGGGCTGATTCCCCAAACGATTGCTTGTCTTGTGACAGAGAGCTGTTGACCTGCTCCTTTAATGTTACAAGTCTGCATCTAACTGCTCTCTTAATCCAACCTACTTCCTTCTTTTTAATGAAATTGTCCCTTTAGCCTTTTTCCTGGGCTGGCTTTTCAACACTAACATTAGAAACAGTCTGCTCAGTTCTTTCCTCTGCTAACATCTTGCCCAGAGCTAACTTGCAGCTTCACTCTGTCAGCTGTAAGATATAGATATACTGTTGTCTTAATTACTCATATTTCTCCTGCTGCTCATAATTCTGCTTGTTCCACCAAAGAGCTCTTCAGAGAGCTTTACTGCTTCCCTCTCCCTTTCTTTGGGGGTTTAAAGGTTGTCAGATATATAAACGATCCTTGTTGCAGAGCTTTGGTGGTGACAGTGTCCTTTGTGGAGAAGATTTAGGGGGATGGGAGGACTACATGCGGATGCTTTTAGGCTCCATCTCAGAGGAAGGAGAGAACACACATCGTGCTACCTTGCATAACGGAGCACCAGGGAGGGTGTTTGGCAAATCCCTTCTCTAATGAACAACGAGGCAGCTGTTTCTTCTGCAGCTTAAAGTGTAGATGCTGATTGTCAGGAGAAGGGTTTTCTTTATCCACCACTGATTATCCGTGGCTGTATCTGGCTGACTGCTATTCCTCTAAAAAATGCTTTTGAGAAGGGACTGGACGCTTAAAAAAAAAAATCACTGCTGTACCATAGGGAAGCTGTAGTCCTTTGTGGTTTCAGCTCTCTCTTTTATGATTATATACTCCTGTTTCTGTTATCTCTATTAATTAATCTGTCTGCCACAGCAAGTATTGCATGTTGAGTGAGGTAGAGCAGACTGACAACGTGGTGTCCATGGGTTTTTGGCACAGGTTGGAACAAGTTCTGTCACCTCTGTGAGCTCCCTAACGAGTTAAACCTTTGGCCAAAGTCCTTCTCTCGTGGTTGTTTTGGGTCCATTCTCCATTTTAGCAGCCCTCAGCTCCAAGGTAGTTCAGTGGCAGAATAGATTTTAGTATTCAGCTGGTTGTCTCAGTTCAGCTGGCTGACAGGTTCAGGACGCAGTACTGTGAGTTTATTGTTAATTGAATAAATTAGGAGCCTGTCAAACTGCTGTGGTTGGGCCTGTTTCCCTCCTAGAGCTTGTGCTGGTGGAGTGGCTGGAGCTGGGACTGTGCTTTCCTTGAGTGGGGCTTAATCCCCTCACTCCACTTTTTGTTGTGGTTCTTTTTTATATATTATTTTTTATATTTGTATACATTTTCAAAATAATTATCTGGGAAAAATGCTGTGCAAGAAATAGTTGAACATCAGAGCGGGTGAGAGGTGGTGACACCAAAGATAACACACAGGTTTCATCTGATCTAATGGCAGTAACAGGCAAATAAACACCAGGCTGCAGTAAGTCATGACCAAACTCTTCCAGTAGCACAGATGTGACTAAAGAATCTGTTAGAGGAGGCAAATGGAAACAGATGAGAGAAACTGGTGAGAGAAATTAGAAATAAAGAGTAATTCGGTTCTGTGTAGAGGAACAGCACGGGGAAAATAAATCCTCAAGTCAGTGCTCTGCTCTTGAGGAGCTGAAAGGGATCAGAGGAGCTGTCTCGGGCAAGTCAAGTTCCAGGCAAGGTCACAGGAGTGAGGACACGTGGGAATGCTGGCAGCTTGTCTCAGTTCAGACCATTGCCTGTGGGAAACTCGGAGTCGGGGAGCACCATGCAGATAACACACGCAGGGGTGCAGCCCCAGCCCCAGACTGGACGAGAGGATGCTGAGGGGGGCCCTGTTGAAAGTCCGAGTTCCTGAGGTTTGCCACAGAAATGGGTTTGGTGCAGAGAAAACAGAGCCAGGAGCTGTGATGCTCAGCTTGGGCATCGCCCTCTCCGTGTGCAGGGTGAGCTCTGCCCGCGGCCGGGCTGCCCGCACACCTCCCTGCCTGCGCAGAGCAGGGCACCAGGGCTCCTCCAGAAGAACTCTGGGGCCGCCAGCCGAGCCTGGCCCTGCTCTCAGGGCTGCTGGAGGCTGCAGAGTGCGCGTGGTGAGCTGGTATTTGGCTCTATTTACTCAAGGTTTCCTCTTGGAACCTCAGTGCAGCCTCCTGGAGCAGCTCCGAGGGCGCAGGCCTGGGTAGGGCGGTGGCCATGCAGCTGCTTTGGCACCTGGGCAGCTCCCTGCAGAGGTGTTGGGCAAAGGCTCTGAGCTGGTGCCTCAGCGCTCCAAATTTAGGGATGTTTCCCCATGAACTCCTCTCTGCAAACCCCAGGGCTGTTAAAAGAAGAAGGTCTCGTGACTGTGTGGTACTTGGATGCCATGGCAATGTAATTAGCTGCAGAGCAATCTTACTAAAAATGTCCTTGGTGGAGGAGAGGACGGGGTGGGAGAGGATGGATGTTAAAGGGGAGGAAGCTTCCAGACCTGTGGCTTCACCGCAACTTGGCTGCTTAAGCCAAGTCCTTCGGCTGCAATGTGGATCCAGAGGTTCAGAGCACAATGTTTACTACAGCGTCCGTGTGGGAGAGAAAGCAGCACACACTCTGGGAGGTGTTAAGGGATTACATAACAGCTTCCCACCCCCAAGCCCTTCCAAGCCTTTGGAAAATTTTATAAAGTATCTTAGGCTAAAAACCTTTTTGAGCTGCTGGATGACTTGAAGCAAACTTCAGAAAAGTATTCCCATTACTTTTCCCTTGTTCTCCTTTTTGCTCCTCAATGTTATCTATGGATCCAGGAACTCCCAGGCTGCTTAATCCAGAGGAGGCAGACACGGGGTTCTGCAAGGAACTCGGAAAGCCTCGGTGCAGGAAGGCTGTGCTGCTGATTAGTTTATCTCTGTTACTCTGCCAAACCCTCAGAATTTGGCAACCTGGGTCTTTTTATATCCGTTAGGCCTTTTTTCCTCCCTCCCTCATGACCTCTCTGGCTGCATTTGCCAAAAGTTCCCCATATTAGATATGAGGCTGTGTATCAGCATCCACAGGGCAGATGCTTCCAGGCTGCTGAACAATTGAAGAATTCCAGAATACTGGAATTGTGTGAAGCATTTGGAGTTCAACTTTAGCTCTGGTGAGCTGGAAGTTACTGTAGAGAGTCATTTCACCGAGCTCTGTTCTCAGCTGTGTCCTCTGGAGAAGAAGAAATCAGTTTCTACTGTTTGTGGTTAATCCTACTGCACATTTATATAAGAAATTCTAGACTGTATTTTTGGGTTAAATGAAGACTAACCGTAGTAATAAAAAGTAAGGTTCCGTAGGGATATTTTTTAAAAATTAAGTGATATAGTGCAGTGTTGCAGAGGAGGGTTAGCTAGGATTTGGTGGCATTTTGGTGGATTTCTGCATTCAGACATTGTTCTCCTTTATTTGAATTTTTCTGCATGTTAGGACAAGGCACAGCCAGCAGTGTTTTCCATCCTGATGAACGAAACAGAGCTTGAGGAGTTGAGCTGAGATTGGCTTTCCCTGCAAGAAAAAATTCTCTTTGTCACCCGAATCATAATTTTAAAGCACAAAAAATCTTCATCAGGACAGCAGCATTTTAACTCCTTATATTTTGCAGCCTGATCTTTGCAGAGCTAAAAAAAAATCCCCATTCACTGAAGTTTTGAAGTTTTTCGGAGTTTGCTCTGGGTTGTAAAAGTCTGTGAGGTCACCTTGATTGCTGCACATCAGTGTGGTCCTGACAGGGCGTTCTCCAGGAGAAAACCATTGCTGTGATTTAATCCAAATCTGTTTAATCACATATAATCCACATAACTCAAATATGCTCACCCAGGATCCAGTTTCAGAGCTGTACTGAAGGGAGGGAAATCTTGTGTTGTCACAAGTCCTGCTGACATCAGTGGGGTTCCTTATTGATGCAGGACTTAGTGCTGGCACATGCAATTACAGCAAAATTTGGGGTTTAGCATATTTGCAATTTACTGTATTTTTAGGAAGCTGTTGCTTGGAGGTGAGTGAGTAAATGAACTCTGGGCCACATCCAGCAAAATCTCTGACTGAAGAGTTGTGCCAAGGGCCAGAGAAAAATCATACAATAATCAGAAATAATTTGTGGTGTGATTAAAAAAAAACTGGAAAGGTTTGGTTTATATTTTTGCCTTAGAAATTTCTCTTGTTACAAATGAAAAAACATCCTGTGCTTCCCTCAAGGAGTTCTGTGTCGGGTCAGAAATGTTTCAACAGCAAAAGCCATAGGATTTGTCAGCATAAATAATGCACAGATATTTTTGCAGTGTCACTGGGTATGATTTTCATCTCCAAGATCCCAAAATCTGCTCAGGCCCCGTTACTGGGATGCACACGAAGTTCTGTGGCCTAGGTGCCCTGCATCCCAAACCCTGCATCCCAAACCCTGCATCCCAAACCTGCATCCCAAACCTGCATCCCAAAACCTGCATCCCAAACCCTCCATCCCAGAGCCAGGGTAGCTGTAAACAGCTGAGTGATCCTGGTGAACAGAGTCCAACAACTGTGCAAAGTAATTCCTAAAAAAGTGATGGAAAGGGCAAAAAGAAAACATCACACTTTCCAAACCAGTGAAACCCCAGCCAGGCTTCAAGGTAAATACTGGAATAAATAAATAGTGCATGATCTGAGAGGCTGAATCCGTACCCATAACCACAGTTTGTTGCTCATCCAGTGAAATAATAAATACAAGGTGATTTTTTTCAGCCTGCAAACTGTGTCACCTCTGGTGCATTTCTGACGTGACTATTTTTTTTTTCTTTGTGGCCATTTTGCAATTTTCTCGGGGTTTGTTTTGATTGTAAATAGGCACACACATTAGCTAAAGCCAGATAATNCCTGCATCCCAAACCTGCATCCCAAACCTGCATCCCAAACCCTGCATCCCAAACCTGCATCCCAAACCTGCATCCCAAACCCTGCATCCCAAACCCTGCATCCCAAACCCTGCATCCCCAAACCTGCATCCCAAGCCCTGCATCCCAAGCCCTGCATCCCAAACCCTGCATCCCAAACCCTGCATCCCAAACCTGCATCCCAAACCTGCATCCCAAAACCTGCATCCCAAACCCTCCATCCCAGAGCCAGGGTAGCTGTAAACAGCTGAGTGATCCTGGTGAACAGAGTCCAACAACTGTGCAAAGTAATTCCTAAAAAAGTGATGGAAAGGGCAAAAAGAAAACATCACACTTTCCAAACCAGTGAAACCCCAGCCAGGCTTCAAGGTAAATACTGGAATAAATAAATAGTGCATGATCTGAGAGGCTGAATCCGTACCCATAACCACAGTTTGTTGCTCATCCAGTGAAATAATAAATACAAGGTGATTTTTTTCAGCCTGCAAACTGTGTCACCTCTGGTGCATTTCTGACGTGACTATTTTTTTTTTCTTTGTGGCCATTTTGCAATTTTCTCGGGGTTTGTTTTGATTGTAAATAGGCACACACATTAGCTAAAGCCAGATAATTTTCTCCTGGCCAGCTTTGCCAGTAAATCACTGAGCTATGTAATTGGGTTTGTATAAAATTATGCACTGCAAACTTGGGAATAAGTAAAACAGAAACAAAAAGTTGATTTTTGTAAATAGTACCATTTTTTTTTCACGCAAAACTTCTGTTTGACTCCATTTTTCTATTTCCTATCATGATCATTCTTTAAATGCTGGATGAAAATCCAACTACAGGATAAATTCAAGCAGAACTGGTAATAATTTCTGCTTTGGCTTGTAAGTGGAGTTGAATGCAGTGGTTAACTACAGACAATATGTTCTGAAGATGATGGTGTTCAGACAAATACCCAATTTGATTCTGATAAATTGGATGCAAGACTTTGACCAGCATGAGAAGAACAGGTGAGAACCCTTGAGACTGATGCTGAAATAATCAGTATTTTGATGGTCAGGAAAAATATTGCTCCAGCACCACAATAGATCTTCTATTAGAAACTCAAAATACTAATTACAATCTGCCTAAAGACTTATTATAAATGAAGGGGAGATAGAAACATGTTTATATTATGGGGAGGCTTATTTGCAGATAAGCAGGAAACCAGTCACACATCTTCACAAACATAATTTTAGCTGTTTTAATTAGCAGGTTTGCTTTGATTTAATTTAATTCAGCGATTCCTTCTATCTTTACTGACACATGTGCAAATAAAATGGGCTGACCTGACTCCTGACACTCCATTTCCTTTTTCATTTCTGGGTTTGTTGTTGTTGATTCCGGCAGTGTTTACGGTGGGATGATGGGGTCAGCACTTCCTCCCAGCACGGCCGCAGATGGAGGGTGGGGATGACAACTCTGCATCTGAGGGGGCTTTTTTTTCGCCCCCGAAGTGCTGATTTCCAGGGTGCTGGATGTCAAAGGCCAGCAGGAGTCCCAATAACCTTCAGTTTCCAATTCTATTTAGGGTTGGAATGACAAAAAATATACTTTTTTGAGTGTGTGTGTTTGTGGTAAAAGTGAAGCGACCTTTTATTTGCTATAGAGCCAGACCGTGGAAAGAAGCCCCACGTGTGCATCAGCTTTGGGTGGAAAAACAAGCTTTAAAGCTGTCAGAATTCATATATGTAATGTTTGGAGATTTGGTGGGTTTATTTAACAGCAAAAGTTGTTATTGACAGAATAAGAACACGTAGCCCAGGATAAAATCACAACATTAATACACTGACAAAACCCCAATCTGTGTTGACTTTGTTGAGCTTTTTGTTGGTCTGAGGGCTTGGAAAGTATTTTTTCTTCTTTATGTCAGAAAAAGCATCGCTAATACACCAGGTGTTGTTCTCCCTTGCCTCTGCCCCCCTCCCTCTGCAGTCTCACAGCTCTATGATAGGTAATTAAAACAATCACTGAATGTTTCAAAGCTATTGCAGCCTTTACTTGACTTTTAAAATTCCTATTTGAAGAAGAATGTTAAAATTAATTTGTATCTGGCTCAGCAAAGTGCTCTTTACTTGAGCAATGGACTTTACAACATTGCCAACAAAAAGAATGGAATTAATATTTTATTTGCCTTTATCTAGGGTTATTCTGCTAACTGTTTTATACTGGAAATTAGTTTCAATGTCATACAGATGCCTACAAGTCCTGAATGCAGCAGTTTTAGCATGCAGCCACAGCTCTCCTAGTTCATAATTGTGGTAAAAATAAGAATTCAAAAGGAATAAACTTGCCAGGACAATTAAATGGTTCTGCCCCAGATAATGGAAGGACAAAGTTTATATTCTTGGACTGTAAAATCTGTAAGAGGGAAAAGTGTTATTAAAGAAGTATTGTGTGGTTATTTTGAAAAGAATGATAATTTTACAAATTTGTCTTTCTACTGAGGAAAAGTACTTTGGAGATGTTGGGATAGAAGCGTTTTTGATGTGGAAACCCTCCTCTGTTTTCCTTCCCTATCTCTATTTTTTCCTGTTTCAGTTCCCTGCTTCTGTAGGGCTTTGGAAACCTTGTAATTCATCCTTTATGGAATTCTTGGTCTATGGGGCAGGATTTTATTATGAAAATAAGCTGTCTTGTAATGTATTCTTTTTGATCCTTAGAAAACCCTTAATCTTTACAAATGAGTGTTTCATTTCTCTGTAAAGGGGATCCTTCTCCCCTCCTTTCCTGCTTTGTCCCTCTTTGGGATTGGCACTTCCCTGGCATGGGCAGGACTGGTGGCAACTGCTACAAGCAGAAAAGACAAATAGAGGAATTTTCAGGATGAATGGAATTGGTTCAGGCTTCGAAATTACTGATTTAAAAGGGGGAAAAGCCACATAGGGTGAAGGGTTTTACATCTCCCTCGTTGGTGTGTGGGGAATCCTTGCCCAGCATGGAAGTCAATATGTGCATGAAGCAAATGTTTTTACATGTTTACTTATGGAAATCTGAGGGATACCAGGGAACAGGGTGCAAACCAAAAATATCAATATTGACAAATTCAAGCAAGGACTTTTCCCCATTTAATTTCAAATATATGACTATTTGTGCAAACATTTCCCATTTATGAAAGACAGCAGAACCTCATCCTCTCTTTTAGCTCCTTTGTGGACATTTTTAACTCCTTCGTGAATGTTTCTAAATCCTTTTCTTCTAACCACACACAGGTGTGGCAAACAAATTTACAAATGTGGATAAAAACGTGACTTAAATCCTCATCTGCGTCGTTGCGTCAACACAACTCAATCTGACAGCGCGTTTTTGCCAGGTGGAACAAAGAGCAATAAATTAGTTCTGAACATTTATGATCTTGCATTGTGAGGACTCCAACAGACTGTGTTCAAAATCAATTGTCAGAGTGATGGGGATTAATAACTCTGGTTCTGTAACCTTTTCCGTATCTGCAGCCTGGCTAAGGGCACGTTTCAAGATCTGCTGCCATATTTCATTATTGCAACCTCCGTTTGAAAGACCTTTTTGATGCTTAAAAAAAAGAAACAGATTAGTTTTTAGTAGGGCTGGATGAATAACTCAGAATTAATAATTCACTCGGTGAATTTTGCCTCTTATTCTGTAGGAAGAATGAAGAAAAAATAGCTGTCAAAATTTTTCTAGTGACTCGTTGGGATTTTTTTTTTGTTAATCAGAACTATAAATCAGAATTCAGGATGTGTTATGTGTTTGTGATTGATCAGTCACGTGGTATTGGTTTAATTCTCCAATTAATTGAGGACAAATACTAGAATAAATTTCATGATTAAATATTTGAGAAGAAAGTATTTAGAAATCCCTTTCCACCTGCACACAGACTTAAAATCAGGTTTGGAAAGAACTCTTGAAAGTAAAAAATCCATGTGCATGAAAATTGTTGGAAAGGAAATGTAAATAAGGCAGGAATGCGGCCAAGCCAAGTTTATTAAAAGACACAAATAGGTTTGAGGCTTCCACAGCATTTTCCAGCTGCAGTTTCCCTTCTTAGCTCCAGCACCTGTTTTGGGAGAAGACCAATAAATATTGAGATAAATATGGGAGCAAGGTAAATGAGAGGTTTATTGAATTTCCCTGCCTCCCCAGCCACTGTGCTGTGCTTTATGGGAGTGAAATGTTCGATGTAAGTGAAACCTCGTGCAGAATTGGCATCTTTTGGCTCTCTCTGCCTCCCAGCTGGAATGTTTGCATCCCACCCGTGCCAGCTCTGCCAGGCTGAGAGGCATCCGTGCCTTCTCGGTTTTTTTGGGCACTTTATTTTGCTTTCTTCCTAAATAGAGAGAAAACAGTTAAATATTTCCCGACCAAATGCACACATGTGATCTGCAGGGCCGTGCATACCATCAAACTGTCATTTCCTTCGATTAACCTTCACCCGACCTCGCTCCCCCAGGCGCTTTCCCATCCCCTCGCTCCTCCACTCCAGCCTGGTGCTGTCTCAGGTGATGCCTCTGTCACTCAGGAGCTGGACACATTCCTGGAGAGCCCAGTGGAGATGCTGGGATGGAAAACGGGGCAGAATTCACCCCAGATGGCACAGCCCAGAGCTGGATGTGTCCCAAAGTGCAAAGGAAACACAGCTCAGATAAGAGCAGGTGAAGAAACCTGAATTTTAAGAAGTGTTTTATGAATATTGTGAAATATTTCAGATCATAAAAGGTTCATGACTGAGATCTACAGGACTTTTCTGCTGTAACTCCTTCGTGTTCTCAGGAAGGGACAGTTTGTGGAGAATAAAATCACAATCCAGGAGAGGATCAGAGTAAATGAGTCACCTCCTTACAACAACAGAGTCTGGAAATTGCCAGGGTTGTCTATTTTATCATTTTGTGTGTTTAATCTCAATTTTTATCTACAGCTAGCAACAAAATGAAAATTAGGGAGGTCAGAAGAAATAAAACAGTTCAAAATAATTCATCCCTACAAAAATTTCAGTTGCTCCAAACTGGTTTTTATTGCCTGGTGGTCTGCATGAAGTGCTGATGTTTGTGTCAGCTTGGGACAATATTATTTTATTTTCTGTCCTGAAATTCCTCTAGAGAGAACAATATGGATCTGAGACATCATGAATCCAGTCGGATCACACTTTTGGCTGACAGCAGAGAAGAGCAAAGGCTACATTGCATCCATAACTTCTGCTTATGGAATAAAATATATTTTGGGATGATAATAAAGGCCATGTGTGATGAAGAATCTCTTCATCCCAAGGTAAGCTGGTACAGTGGCACAACCTGAAACTAAGAACTTTGGTTCTAGGCTTAATTTGACTGTTAACTCTCGTATTTTTTTTGCTGAGAAATTAAAAATATGCCATCAGAAGCCTCAGCATCACATCAATTCCTATGGATGAGGATGTTTATCCCTTAAATCAGTCTGTGATGTAGGAAATAGGTCAGAAAATTCCTCAGCATTTCATCACCAGGCATAATTTACAGATCTTACAGGATTTTTGTCGGTACAGAATCCTAGAAATGTTTAGTTGGAAAAGACCTTTAAGAATATCAAGTCCTTTTTTTTGCTGAATCCCAGTTTGTCCTTTTTTTTATTATTCTCTTAACACTTGAAGAACAGAGTCTAAGTATGCAGCATTCCATGATTTCTACTCATGCCCGAGATCGTGAGACCTGTTGGAAAATAGCTTTAAAACAAGAAAGAATTGCAATATAAAATTCCTGTGCAAACACTGGATCCATGCCTTCTGCCAAGAGTTTATAATCTATTTTTTAAGTTTTTATTCATGCTGGCTTTTTTTTTCCCCCCCATTCCAGTGGGAAGGTTGCATTTATAAATCAGGTGGAAGCAGATATTGCAGATTCAGAGTGGGGATGTTGGTGAGAACTTCCAGCATGACATGGTTGGTGATTCTGTAGTGACCAGTAGCACCAATTCCTGCACTGGTGGGAACTGGTGTGACTGGTTCAACTCTGTTTTAATTAAACCCTAAAAAAAATCATTCTATAATTCCACAGGGATTGTAAAACATCCCACTTTTAGAGTAAATGTGACCTGTTATTGTCCCTGTTAGGGTTTTTGCAATTGATTCTCTGGGAAAAAAATCCCCAATATTTTCTGTGCAATCCTCCCCCAAACCAATCTGCAGTGACGGGGCTGTACTCACCTGGTGGAGTGGAGAATTTAAATGGAAGAACAAAAAGAAACTCAAATTGCCTTAGGGATTGAGGTCAGGTGAAGGTTAATCAAAGGAAATGACAGTAAAATGGCATTCAGGGCTCTTGGTACATTTTTAATCATTCCTCTCTCTCTCGCTCATAAAAGACACAAAAGATGTCCAACTTTTTGCCACTGTATTTAGTTGAGGATGACTTTTATTTTTGTCTTGATTGTTTTAAAATAGCCTTTCTTTTTGATTTCTCTCGTAGATTTAGCTCCTGAAAACTTGCATTGCAGTGCCTTAAAGACGTGTGTGGGAAATTGGGAATGTGTGTGTGGGGGGAAGAAGAATGTTAAGAAAAGGGAGTAATTTTTCCCAGAATATCTCTCATTTTAACTTCTCTTTCTCAAAGGATAGATTTTGAAGGATTTCTAGAAGTCATGAATTTAGGGAATAAATACTCAGAAAAGCTAAATATTCACATTATTACACAAGTGTCAGGCTAAGTGAAGTTCATGATTGCAACTACTGGAAAAAAGAATAGGTTCCTTCACGCTCTGCTATCTACAAGTTATTGTTCTGATTTTAAGTATAGGTATTTTGTATATTTTTTGTAAAAAGTATTAGAATAATCTCCATGATTGCAATGAAATTGTGAAGTCATGTCTGAATTTGCAGGCTGTTGGTTGTATCCTGATTTGGTGTATGTGAAAAGGCCCCGTTTAGGAACTTTTATTTCCCAAGTTTAGAGTTGTCACTTTATGGCCGTCACCTCAGATAACTTTGGCATAACTACAACAGGAACAGGAGCAACTTTATGTAACTTACAACTGCCCAAGGCGACTTCTAAAAAATGTGAGCAATGCATTTTTTTTTTTCAAGTCTGTTTGCGTAGACTCCCTTCCACCCTGTAACGCAAAGGGTCCTAAAGGGGATGGGCTAAACCCAAACAGCTTTTAACTGAGGTAACTTGGTGTAGCAAATATGTTCTCCCTTCTCTTTGTGGTGTAGCAAATATGTTCTCCCTTCTCTTTTCATCAGTGTTGTGCACTGAGCCCCTCAAATGATGCAGCTGGAGTTGAGCTGAGCTTAGGCAGGACCTTGAGCCGAGTTTAGGCAAGACCTCAAGCCTTTGGAGAGGAACCTGTGGCTTAAAAACACATCCCTGCAGCCCCGTGCAAAGAGTGTCCCCACTGTGAGTTGCAGGAAAATGGAATTTTATGCATATGACATGCTCCACACTTTGGGGCTAAAAAAAAAAAAAAAGAGAAATAATCTGGAAGCGATTTCCCTGTGTGTCCTTGTGCTGGTGTGGCTGGGATTGCCACCGGGAATGTGGCACTTTTCTGCCAGATCCCACTTAGCAAGCGCTGCCACATGGATGCCAGATGGGCTCCTTGCCAGGGAGGAGGAGGAGGAGGGAAAGCCCTGCCCACCCTGCAAACGCTGCCGAGAAAAAACCTTTCAGGGAATCAGTGTGAAAATTGGGAAAAATGGGGAATCTGTATCGAAGTCGTTGAGTCGAGCTTAGCTCTCTTCCAGGGAAGGGGAGAGGAACACGGTGGGGAAGGCTGGACCCTGGTGCTGGGAGTGCAGAAGCTCCCAGCAACAAGTGCCTGGTTTGGCAGGCACAGAGGGAGGAACTCGGGGATTTCCGTGTTCACAGGGTCTGACTGGGATTTTATGATGCTGTAACAATGCCAGTGTCAGGTTTGTGGGGGGTATTTTCAACTCGGCATCATCCTAACCAGCCGGTTCTTGCCCTGTAACTCCCCTGTCTAGTAAAACCTCTGTCCTACCAACAGAAATCCAAAGGATGTTTGGTGTGTCTTTGGCAAAACAGGAAATATTTTTGTAGGAAAAAGAACAAAATGTGAGAGAGATCATTTAAAATGAAAACTGAGTATCTGAGTTGAAGGCAGTGTTAACTGCTGACAACTGGAAAACTCTTGGACTGAGGGAATGTGATTTTTCCCCCTGGTCTAGTGGAAGATGTCCCTGCCCGTGGCAGGGGAGTTGAAATTGGATGAGCTTTAATGTCCCTTCCAAATCAAACCATTCTGATATTTTTAACAAACAACATGACCTCAGAATTTTGCTGAAATAAATACTAAAGAATCATAGCCAGATCATACCTCTGTTTTGGAAACATAAAATAAAAATATTCAGTCTATTATACCCCTGCATGCCCAAATTGTTCAAGTATGGCAAAGATCAAGCTGGTTTGAGCATTTTTGTTCCAATTACTGGCATCATCGCTCCCTCTCCTGCCCATGGAGCCCATCCTGGGTCAGGGCTGCTTGTCAGGACAAGAAGTTATGACCTGAATGGAGCTGGATTAATGGATTTGGGTGTTTGCCATGTTGCAAAGTCACCATGGGATAAAATAGGAGTATTTAGAGTTTCCCCGTGGGTGGAAAGTGGGGTTTGTGGGCAGAAAGGCGGGTCCTGTGTTCAGTCTCTGCTGGAGCTGAAGTCAGGGCAGTGAAGCAGCTGAGCTGAGGGGAGGCTCTGCTCAGTGTCTCACAGGTTTTCAGGCTGGTTTTACCATCTTGTACCAAATTCCCAGCCTGAGAGGGGGCTCAGGGCGAGGAACCTCACAGGAGCATCAAAGGAGTATGATAAAATATGATGGAGGAACAGCAATGGCCGATGGCTCTGCACTTCCTTTTGCTCCCTGTTTTTGGAGAGAAACCTTCCATGCCAGTATTCTCAGGTGATGTCTTGGTTTCTGTTGGAATAAATTGCTTGTGTCAGTTTGATCCCTGAGCCTTTTGATAAAAATAACGTGGTTTTGTGCCTTATTAGAAGCATGGTCGAGTCCAAACCCTGACAGGGCTGGGTGTGAGGGATCAGGGAAGGTCAGGGATGTGCTGAGTACAGAGGCCCTGGTGCCTGCTGGCAAACAGAGGGTTTGTCTCTGGTGCTCTCAGCTTTCCACCTTCATTTTCCACCCTTCCACCATCAAGATGCAGGGATGCTCAGGAGAAAATTCACGCTGTCTGATTTTAGATGTCCAATTTAGGTTGCTCCTGGCTGTAACAAAGCACAAGCTCTGCTTGCTGCAAGTACCTTCTGTGGCAGAGTCAGATTCTCGTTTGAGCCCAGCTCTGGGTGGGCAGAAAGCACAATAGGAGCAGCTCCATATCTCAGACTGGGCTGTTCCCCTGCCAGAGCTGCCAGCAGGCCACTGGGCTCTCACTGAGCACCCAAACCAGATCCCTCGTGGGGGCAGAGCCAGTCATTGCATGGCAATTTTATTGTTGAGACAGCTCATTTTATTGTGAGGGTTTCTGTGATAAATCCTCAGTGTAAGCAAGGTTTGCAAAAGAAAGGAGCCAAAGCCTTTGAAAACATGTCCAGGAGGGAAAGTTTCACACTGAGCTTGGGGTGAAGCCCAGGTTTTACCAGATGCCCAGTCAGGTGGGAATGATCTCCACGATAACCTGCTGGACCATCACTCCTCCTGGTGCTTTGTCCCATTGGCACTTGAAGCTCTGGAATTCATGAGAAGCAGAAGGCAGCCAGCTCTATTTTCAGATTAGGGGAGGTATTCCCCCTTCCTGAGGTTATTTGTTGCATCACCTGAAGTTAATTTAATGCTTAAAATAGAGACAAACCAGTTCTGAGGGATTTTAACCTGAAAATGCACTGGGAACAGTCACCCCCTGCACTCTGTGCTGCAGGAGGATGGGATTCCAGAGCCATCTGGACACACCCCCGTGCCTTGTGCTCCAGGAAGACCTTGCTTGAGCAGGGAGCTTGGACCAGATGCTCCCACCAGTGATGCCTCCAAGCTCACCCATCATTCTGTCATGGTCCGGAGGAGGGCACTAACAACCAGGACATTCCTTTAGAGGCTTGCTTTGGAAAGAGGAGGTGTCTGGAAGGAGATCTTTGCAATCAGGGGTGTTGTCCCTACTGAAATCATCAGAAATTTGGGAGGTTTGTGGCTGCCTGGGCAGCCCTGAGAGGCTTTGGACCATTTGCTGAGGCCACCTGTGGGTATCAGTTTAGAGAAAGCGTCACCACTTTACTCTGGCATCTGTTCAAAGTCCTAATTCTGTGGATCAGTGTCTTTCAGATGTAGAAAGTAAAATCCTTTCTTGCCCCTGGTGTCTGAGTAAATTGATATCAAATTCTCTAATGAAAAGACAACTGTTGTCAGCAGAGGCAAGCAACAAGAAAATCTGGGACAGGAGGTAACTTCATGATGGATTCTACATCCTCAGGGACTTTCTGAGCTCTGAGGATTAATTTTCTATTACATCCACGTGTGGGGCTTCCCTTAAATACACTTCCACTAACAACTTAATACTTTTTTCAATTACAGTATAAAAAGCTACAACTTTTTTTGACATTCTGCCACTTGGAGGCCAAAGCTTTCATCATTGTGACTGTTGTTGCCCCCTTTTACTTTTCTTAAATGAAGCATCTTTTTGCTGTGCAACTGAAGCTATGGTTTTGTGGAGAAAAAGGAAAAAACAAGGAAAAACCCCTTGGGAACCAAACTTCTGCAGGGGTTTGCACTCCATGAGCTTGATCTGCAAGTTCTGACAGACTTGCAAAGACTCACCACAAGTGTCTCTTCTCAAAGATTTTAGCTCAGTTACCTCAGTTTACTTTATTATCTTTATTTTTTGAGATTTCTTCATACATAATTTATTTTTCCATCTCCATTTCCTCTACAGTAAGAATTCCAAGAATTCTTTCATACAAAAAAAGGGCATTTTTACTTGTCTACATGCTTGACTGTGTGAGATAGAACCAGAGCACCAGAGATCCAGAATTTCCTGCAGCAACCTCATAGTGCATCTGAAAATGAATTGCTCAGGGTATGAGGCAGTGGTTTATAAAGAAGAAGGATTTGGGTAAGTACAGGCTACAACCAATTGTAGGAGAGTGGTCAATAGCTCAAATAGTTTGGAGTTCTTCACCTAGAAGTGTAGGGGGTTGGAGAAGGAAAAATAGAGAGTGTGAGGAGTCTGAAAATGACCTGAGTGCCAAGGAGAGGCTCCGGAGCTGGTGAGGCTGTGTTCCCCTTTGGAACACTGATGGATCAGTGCTGACAGTCACACAGGGTCACTTCTGGTAGGACAAGGATTGAGAGGACTTCTGCACCTGGAAACTCGCAGAACCCTTTTGCTTCTGTTGGCACCGAGGAGGAAGGATAGCCTGATTTCACAGGACAGCTCAGAACTCTGTAATTTTGGGAATGCTAATTGAGTTGCCCCCAAGTAAATCAGTATTTTTTTGTTGTTGTTTTAATGATTTTATAACCAAAACTAGATATCTTTAATGTCGATATGTGATTTTACAGCAAAATATTATTAAATCAGGACAAGGTGAATTGAGAATTTGGAGGTGATGTCTGTAGAAGGAGCTTGGGCAGATTGGGAGATTCCCGTGGGAGAGCAGAGGCTCCTTGAACAGGCTCAAGATCTCTGTCTGTCCCCCAGCCAGGATGGAATCATGGAATGTTTGGGTTTGAAGGACCTTAAAGTTCATCCAGTGCCACCCCCTGCCATGGGCAGGGACCCTTCCCCTATCCCAGGTTGCTCCAAGCCCTGTCCATCCTGGCCTTGGACACTTCCAAGGATGGGAAGTCCGCAGCCCAAAGGTTGGGTGGATAGAAATGTTGGAGAACAAGGCAACCCAGTTGCTTTCCCACATTTTCTATCTCCTTCAGTGAGAAAAAGAGGGAAAAGCCTTCCTGACACGACATTCACAAGGGAGACATCACCAAGTGTCAGTGCAGGGAACATGAACTGATCCCAGTTAATCTTCCCTGCTTCCTTCTGCACCTCCATTTTATAAACTGAAATTGGCAGGGAATTATGGCCACAAAACCTGATTTCTGCCTCAGTTCTGCTCCTCGGCACAGAACTACCTGACAATTAATATTTGTGTATACCTTTTGAAATCTGTGACCTTTGGGGAGTTGACAGAGCTATAATATTGGTCTTTGTGTGCTCGCCTGGCTTTTAAAGTCCCTGCCTGGTGGATGTAAGTTCAGTGGATACAGATCTGAAACTTGATTTCCTCAGTATAGCTGCATTAGCATTCAGCTGTGGGTATGTAAGATAATAGTATTAAAAGCAACCTTCCATCCTGTTGTCATGGATGCAGCACAGCCCAATCCTGGGAGCACTACACCACCAGTCTTTGTACAATCTCATTTTTATCTACAAATTTTGATTTAATTATACCAGAAATTCTGCAGCCGTCTATAATATATGATTTTATTTTCCATTTCATTTTATTTTCCATTTATTCTTATAAAAATATAAGAATTGAGCAGCTCGAGTTCTTTGTCCAGTGCTCTTTTTTTTTTATTTTTTTGCATTCCAAGTATCTGTCAGTATTAGTTATGAGACTGTGTGAAATAAGTAGCCATGAAAGATGCCTGCTTTTATGACAGAATGAGTGGTTTCATGAATTTTAAAGGAGCACATTTGTATTTTCTGTTCTTGAACTACACGGGCTACTCGCAAATATGACAGAAGATAATTGTTTGAGGAATTATGATGCCTTTCAAGATTTTGCGGGATATTACTATTTTCATAATCTTTCATTTATCAGCTTCTGCGGCTTGATTTATTTATGGGTGTAATTTGGAAATTAAAGCACTCCCACTCTGGCAGCAAAGGTACATGTTTGCTTCGTGTGGCTCATGCTCCCTCCCCTTGGCAAAAATAATGAATGTGCTAATTTTGGTGTCAGACACGGAAGGGAGGTGTCAGGACTGGGGGCAGCCAGGTGTGATCCCGGCCCACGTGAGCCAGGAGGGAAGAGCCCAAAGCCTCGGGATGAGCGGGGATTTCAATCTCCAGCAGCACCCGTGGCACCAGGCAGAGCGTGTGCTCAGTTTGTTAGGGTTTAAATGAAGGCATTGTTAGCAGGGATTTTGTGTGAGTGAGTAAAGGCTTCAAGCCTTTAATTGACTCGGAAAATCTTTTTAGTTGTGATTAGAGGGACAGATACTCAGCTGGTGAGGACTGATGGTGCTCCACTGAATCAATTTTCATACCCTGTCTGGAGTCAATGGAGCAGGGCTCATTTATAACCCCATACCTGGCCTGTTATTACTAAAAAAAACATTCCAAGCCTGATATCTGAGTGGTACAGTAACCTTTTATCAGGGAGACGCTTGGCTCAATTTAAAAAAATTCATCAAAATCAGGGGTAATATCCTTGGGCTAATAAATTCAGTGGCATGAGCTATTTCCATTTGGTTGGGAATTTAAGTGTGGAAACCTATGGCTGTGTCCTATTTGCTTGAAGGCTCGGTGATGGATCTGCCATACTTTCATATTTAGAATAAGGTTGTCTTCTTAAAGACTAAAATGAAGCATTTCTATATCTGTATGAAGCATCTCTATATGAAGCATCTTTTAAAGACTAAATGAAGCATCTCTATAGTCTTTTCTGGTTTAGCCTTGAAGTATTTTTATTTTTTTTCCCTTGGTAATATTATCTCACTTTCCATCCTGTGATAATTGCATAGAAGGATTTTTGCTTTATGGTTTAAAAAAAAATTAAAAAAAAAATCTGAGTATCTTTATGTATTAAACTTGTCCCTAACATCTGAATATTATCACTGAAAATCCCCTCTCAAAATTCTGTGCACGCCCATAATTAAACTGCTCTAAAAGGTGCAGTCAGGAGAACCAGGCACCAACATTATGGAGTGAAAATTAAAGAGGCAAAGCATCAGAGTGTCTACTGTATGTGCCTGCTGTTAGACACTCAAGCATGGAGAACAGGATACACCTCCATGGATGGATGGCTTTCCTTATTAAAAAAACACAGTAGGACTCACAGTAGGGGAACACACTAAAACAAGGCTTTGTAGTAATTTCCTTGAAAGAAATTTCCCAAGATAGCAACTTAAAAAAGCTTTTAATCTCACGACTGGCTCTATAGTGAATTTTACTGGAGCTGGGATAAAAAAGGCCATTAGATTGCAGCCGATCTGGTAGAGTTGGTCTGAAGCCTCTTCCCTCCCAAGGAAAGGTTTAGTCTTTCCTTGCACCGGAACAAGGGTTGAATAGATTGATGTGATTCTGGCATATTTAAGAACTTTAAATACGTATCTCTCAAGTCTGAAATGATGTAGGAAAACAGAAATCCCCTTTCCCGGCTGGAATACTTGACCCACCACGCTGCCGTGCGACACCGAGCTGATGTGTTAGATCAAGGTTCCTTCTGTGTGTCTAAATTTGAAACCACTGTCCCTCGTGATTTTGAGCTGATATATTATTTTGGGTCTCTGAGCAGTGTCCTTTCCCACTTGGGAGGAACTTAAAGTGTTTCTTATAAATTCGTGGAGAAGAATCCAGACTGTGTCCTGCAGCAGCTCGTTGTGCTCTGGTGGGCCAGTAACCCCCTCACTGGGATTTGCCTCACCTGTTGTCTATTCTACATGACTATTAAACACCAAAGTAAAGGAAAAAAACCCCCAAATCTGGCTAAATTCCCATTCAAACCTGCTGGAAGGCTGGCCTGTGTGTTACAGTTACCTGATAACCCTGAAACTGCTGTGGCTGTAGCTCCCTGCTGCTCTTGGTGCCGGTGCACGGGTCCAGGGCCATGCTCTGAAATCCTGTGGCTTCTCCTCTACTTTCTCCTTTCCTGTTTTGGTGCTGTGGCTGTGGAGAGGTGGCCCCAGGGGTTTGGTAGAAGGGGCTGGAGGCTGGAGGTGCAGCAGGAGCTGCCCGTGCTCCCCTCCAGGCAGTACCAGAGTGCCCAGCACTGTGTGTGAGCATCAGAGAGGGAACATCTTGTACCTATCTTGTGTCAGCGAGCTGAGAACAGGCAAGGAACATGTCTGATAATGTGTTTCACATTGAAATAATTAAACAGAATTGTTGCTGGAGGGAAATGTGCCTTTAAAAATTAACCCTGACATCTCTCCGACAATTTGGTGTATTACAAGAGATCCTATTTTCCCCTCTTTTTTTTTTCCTTCTTTAGATTTACTAAACTTGATATGCATTTTTCAGCACTTTGGAAAATGCAGAGCCTTTGAAAACTTCCCTGTACGAGTAGTCTATACTTACATGAGCAGCCCCATCTATTTTCCACTGAACTACTCGTAGGACTGATGTTTAAAGGAACGGGGCTGGAGTAAGTGACACGTTCTGCAATGCCCTGGAGCCTCTGCTAGTTATTATTGTTTGAATCTGTGTCTTGATTGCATATATTGCAGTCTTCTATCACACAGGGAGCCAGTTTTGAAATCTGAATGTTGTTCCTCAAATAACCATCAAGCAGCTCGTTTTATTATTTCTTCTTACGTCGAAAAAAAATCCTTGGAAATTGAAAGTAGTCATTTCCATAAAGCACTCAAAGTTTAAAAATGTTCTTTTTGAAGGAGCTGGAGTATATGAAAACAAATGTTAATGTCTATAAACGCAGTATTACTTATTTTTTTAAAATTCGAGCTGTGACAACACCAATTACATTCACATTTTTGTCATCTGTAGGAAGTTAAATACACAACCAGGTATCAGAGATCGGGAAGTTTGGCTTCACTATATCGTGACTATAAAAGTTATTTACCAGTTGAAGAATTGTGCAACTTTCTATTGGGGTGAATTTCTGTATTTTTAGTTCTCCATTCCATCGTAATTTGTTAGTCCAGGGGTAGGAAATGTTGGGTTTCTCTCCCTTTGTTTACTAATTTGAAGCTGCATTTCCAGCCTGGAAAAGGGCTCAGGAGGCGACAGGTTTGGTGAGGATGCTCAGACTGCTTTTCCCCTCTCTGATGTGGCTGGAGCTGCCTTGGACCCTGTGAGTTTTCCAGGTTCTTCCTCTGTGTTGGTCACCAGGAGGAACCTGAGGGTGGAATTCTGCAATTCCCTGGCCCGAGGAATGGCTGAGGTGCTGCTGAGGCATTTCCAGCTTTCAATTCTGCAACTAAGAAAATGGACATGCAAATTGTCCTTCAGAGGCTGAAAAGTCTTTTTGTTTTCAAATTTTTTCCTGTCTTTATTTTTTCCTTCTTTTGAATAATGGGAGGCAAACACAATGCAATGTACAGGAGCAGGAAGACACTTTTAATTTATATCTGCAATTCTCCGATTGCAGGGTAGGTTCCTGGGTGACGTTCTCTGTCCTGGAGCACCTCAGTCTGGGGTTCACACTGACAGAATTACCTTGCAGAAGCCAAACCCTCCTGCGTTCCTCAGTCAAGGAGAAGAGATTCAGCCTCAAAATTTCCTTGTCCCTTGAACTTTTGACAATTTGGTGATCTTGGGCACAATCCTCCAAGATGCTCAGTACCCCCATGTGCATTTAATCAGGACATCTGATGGCTTGTGATGCTTCCTAAGACTGGGAGCTTCCTTAGTTAAATTTAAAAGACAAAATACTTTAAAAACACTCCTCAAAAACATTTTTATTGGCTTGGGAAGGATTTTTAGCCTTTTTATAAAACCAGCGGCTGAAGATGTGTCTGTTAGCTGCTGGGATTGTGCTATAAGCCTGGACGTACACAGTATTGCTGGGATTTACTTTTTGGCTATTAAAGACTCATTAAAAAAATTGAAGTCCCAACAATTTACAATATTTTCCATTGAAATAGCATGTTAACACATTTCTTTAATCAGCGTGTAACTGTCAGGGGAAAGAACAATTCATCTAGTATATGCATACATTAGGAAAAAAAAAATTATCAGATTTAATTTTATTTGTTTTATATTCAGGGCTTTTTTGAAGGAATTCCTGCAGGGAAATGGTTAATCTATTTTTAACTAAAGCTTACTTTTGTAATCTATCCAGTGCTTAGAGTTCTGTCATTGATCTATGATTTATGTGATTTAAACCACCTCTTGGCTGTAACATTGGTTTCTATCCAAGATGCTGAGCTGAATACTAATTACGAGATCAAATTTATGCTGTTGGGCTAAGCAGCTGAAGGAGCTTTCCATGCAGGACTCCCTTAAACCACGCCACCATTGAGCATTAGTGGAATATTTGGCGAGGGGGATGGGGAAAAAAGCTGGAAAAGGGAAAAAAAAAAAATACAGCAGGAAAGCTGAAGTGTCCTTTGAAAGCTTTATTTTTAGTTCTCTTGAATGAGTGCGCAGTGCTGGATGCAGAAATTCAGTGTGTGAATATGCACATGGGGCTGTTTTTCCAGCAGAATCTCACTAATTCCCCCTAACGACTGGGAAACCCACTGAGAAAAGCCAAATGGCACCAGCGAGCAAACAAATAAATATGATTGAGGAGATTTTATTCCAAGATGTATTTTATGCCTTTATTTTGACAAGTATCACGTTGTCAGAATGATTTATGGTATTTCAGAGCATACCAGTAAATGCACTGTAGGATGGGTCCTTACAGGAAGAAAGTCTGGGTAACAATAGCTTTGCTTTACCTCTCCTTAAAGCATTTTTGATGAGAAATCAGACAAGAGCACCAATTTTATAGAAAACATAGGTTACCTTCGGTAAGAATGAGCAACAATTCCATTCTCCTGCATCACCATGCAGAGGAGGTCAGGATGGCAGCAATTTTCTCTGGGGGAAAAGGAGTCAAAACCCGTTCCAACAGCTCAGAATCCAAGCCTCAGTCCGAATAAAAATGAAATTTCCTATTGGAATTTTATTGATTATAATGATTTTTGAGAGGAAACATATTCCAATGCACCATTTGACTTTCATCTCTGTTGGTATAATATTAAGGTGTTTCGTTTTGATGATGTTAAAATATTTTAGTTTGTTCAGGCTTCTTTTATTTTTGGTTTATTTTTTTATTTATAATGTAGTTTTCCTGTTTCCCAATGCTTTGCCTTATATTTTGTTCCAATTGGGCAACTGGAACATTTTCAGTCTCCCACTGCACCTCATTAAAATGGAACATTTCCATAAAATGCTTTCCCAAATTCAACTTTGCTGTAATCTCTTTAGGAATATTTTCAGAGATCTTTTAAGAAACTTTTATCTTCAGCACTTAAGCAAATCCTGGGATTTCTCCCAGAATTCCAGGTCATGACTACTTCTCCTGTGTTTTTATCAGGGGAGTGGCGAGTTCTGCCCTCGGGGTTTGGGCAATGCAGTCTTGGCCAATGGATCGGTGCTCAGGGGGTGTCCTCAGACACAGGGCAGGAGCAGGATTTGGATTCTCTGCTGTTTTCCCAGTGATATCCGTGCTGCCACTGGTGAGGATCACTGTCTGGAGCCCCTTTTGGGGGGGCTGTGTGTCCCCTCCCCAGGCAGAAGCTCCTGGAGCCAGCAGGTCTTCTCGCTCCAGCCGTAGGAGGCCCTTTAGAGGGGAGTTAGTTTCCTTTTATCCTTATTCTTGCTCTCTTTAAAAACAAAACGCAAAGCAAATAAAAAAAAAAAACAGAAAGAGAAATAAAGCAAACAGAAAACCTTGAAGAACTTTCTTCCAAGGGTAATTTTAGACTAACGGCTTCTGGTTCTGTATCTATTGCTCATGATCTTCTTCATTTATTATTTCTCCCATTTCTAAGGTGAAGAAACTCACATTTCAGTTTGATAGTTTTGCCTTTTCAAAATTATATTATTTATAGTCCACTTGATGTCATACTTGCTTTTATTGTGCATTGCTATAAACAATTTACAACGGAAATAATCCACATCGAGCACATTTGGGGAAAAGCTTTTGAATATCCATATGTACACGTGATGCTGGAGTGGGATGTGCTTGGGGACAGTTTAATTAAGAGGTGCCACAGTTCATGATCCCATCTGGGTATTTTGTTGTCCTCTGATGCCATCCTTACCTGCCCTCTCTATACCTACAATAGATTCATCCATAAATGCTGCCAGTCTTAAACACAATGAACTTCCTTACAGGATTCAGTCTGCAGAAGGGATGTTATTAAAAATCCTGGATGAGCCCAGGGACACTGGAGGACCCCCACGTTGTGGCTGTGATTGCAGTCAGGTCACTTTGCAGCTGACTGGAGCTGCTGGATGTGAGACATTCCCTCACTGCTTCTGCGGGGAAATAATTTGCACCCTCGGTGATGTTGTTGATCTTGAATGATCTGAGGTAAAACAACAGAAGTGAGGATGGGTCTGGAGTTAATTGCTGTCATGGTCTGAGGGACTTCAAAGGGATGATTTTACCAGAAGCCTCATTAAATGGGTTGGATGTTTTACTGTGCTGAACAGGTGGCTGGAGGGCTCCAAAGGGAACTGTTTGAAGATGGGAAGCACCTCCAGGACTCTCTGTGCCCATGGAGCCACCAGGGCAGGGAGGAGCTGCAGCTCCAGGGACCCCCAAGGTGGACCAAGGGCTGGACACGTGTCAGGGGAGGCTTGTGGGGGCTACAGACCCCAGGCCACCCCAGTGGGGCCCCCATCCTGAGCAGGAGATGTTTCTTTGGAGATTTGGCTCATGGGACTGATGCTGTGGAAGGCACACAGGACCTGTGTGGCCTCGGGACGGTGGCTGTGCCCATGGCCAGGGCCTTCCTTCTCTGCACCAGGCCTTGTCCTGATCCACACCTGCCTCTTACACAGCTTTTACAGAGCAAAAACTCACTGAGGAGGACAGAAATCCTCTATGAAATAGAATAAAGTAACATTCTAGAGGACAGATATACAATATTCGGGATATATATACATATATACATATACACACATATATATATACACACTAAATATTTGCTCTGTTTTCCTTTTCTTTCTCTGCAGCAGAACTGTTAAATTAACAATTATGGTTTTGGCAGTGATACTGAGGGGATCTCAACTGAAAGTACAGAAACTAAAATTGTAGTGATGTTACACATCCCTGTTCTTACATCTGGGGGTGTAAAATGTGTTTTATGCCTGATAGATAAAAAGATATTTTGTATATTTTCATACATACCTGAATAGTACACAAGGGAATTTATTTCCTCAGTCACAGAACCATAATAGAATGGTTTTGGGTGAAAGGGACCTCAAAGCTAATTTTGTCCCATAGGCAGGGACACCTTCCACTGTCCCAGGTTACTCCAAGCCCCGTCCAACCTGGCCTTGGACACTTCCAGGGATGGGGCAATCACAGCTTCTCTGGGCAAGGGAATCATGCCAGGGGAAATCCAGATTTTCTCTGCTTCCATAGGGATGCTCCCTTATCCCACAGATGCAAAATTGAGGACTAAGGTTTGAACTCCACTCAGGCTGCTGAACATTCAAGATGAGAAAAATCTACCACACAAATCACTTGTTTCCCCTTGGGAATCCATTTATCACCCAAAAACTGCTTCTCCTTAAGTTTAAATCCCAGCAAAAAACCACCAGAGAAATCCAATCCACATCAGGCATTTGGGATGCCCTTCTTAAGGAAGCAGCAGCACTGGAAGAGCTGGAGTACCCTTAAAGCACTGCTGTGTTCTCATGGAAAAATGGATTGAAGTTCAGAGATAATTTATAAAAGAGCCTAGGAGCTCTGTAGTTTCTGCAAACCAGTGGAAATTAATAAAACCCAAGGCTGGCTATTAGATAAACCCGAGCAGACAAAGTGTGTGTAACTACCCGTAGAGGGGCTGACATGATGAATGATGATGGATCCAAACCCATCTGAAGTTCTTTAGGAATAATAGCAGCATAAAGTCATTTCTATAGGGTACCTAAATGTGCCTGAAACAACAGTGTATTGAAGGTTGCATATTATGTTAAGAATGACAAGTATTTATGATTGGAAGGTGTCTGGGCTGGGATTATCAGTTTTTGAAAACCTTTTCTCACTTCTTTAATCTTTGATTTAAAGACCCATCCAGAGATTTAAAAAATGAAAGGGCTGATTGCTAGAATTGTCCGGCAGAGATAGTGAATACCCTCTCACCTCAGGACAGTCAGCAGTGCCTGGTACTACACAGGTGTTTTCCTTCTGGAGGAATGAAGGTTTTCCTTGGGGAACAGCTGGGGAAAGGCGCCTGAGTACCAGGAAGGATGGTGGGAAGCAGCTCTGCGCAGTTAAATTGAACTCTGCTCAATAAACTCCTTCTAGGACTGGGAAAGGAAAATTCTCCTGGTGGTGGTCCCTGTTGTGTCTAGGTGAGTTCTATATTAAGGCAATTGTAAATGTTGAGTTTGCTGTTTGGGGTTTTTTTAAGTGTGTGTTTTATTTTATGCTCACAGCACTTGTGGTTAAATGTGGCAGCTGAAGAAAAAAAAAAGGGCGTAAGTGTAGAGAATGGGCAGAAATGTGTGTAATCACGAGGGGCATGGAGTGGAGTTTTAGAAGTGAGCTGCCCCTTCTGCAGAACTGCTGCCTTCCAGGTGTCTTTGTGCCTCTGGAGCATTGTTGTCCTGTTGAAATGAGAGTGAGAGATTTTGATGACAGGTTTTTCTGAGAGCACAACAAACACAACCTGCGTTTGTCTCAGGTTCACAAGGAGAGAAACTTTTGTGCCGTGCACAGATTGATTTCCAGAACCTGGGGGTTTCCAGCTTTCCCTAACCTTTGCTAACACACTGCAGCAATGTGTTCTTTGAGCATGGTGATTCTCTTAGGTCTGTAAGAGCCTTTGAGACAGAGCTAATTTTTTCAGCGTTGACTGTGGGGATTTGTGACTTCAGATGTGAATGTCCCTTTCTCAACCCTGCTGCCAGTGACCCACTGCACTGCAAGTGTCTCACACTATAAAGTGCTTATTCACAGAGGGCTCTGGCCAAGGCTTTCTGGAGGATGGGAGATGCTTTCCTGGCAATGGGATGTGAACGTCGTAGGGCAGATCTTCAGCTGGGATAAAAATCCTGCTTGGTCTCTGTGACTCAAAGGACGTCTGTTAATTCATGTGGAAAATTCGTGACCCCGGAGAGATCACCAAGTTCAGTGTCCTTGAGTGAGTGCCACACTTTGCAGTCAAGATCAAAATGTCTTTCTCCCTCAAATTCCCTTGAATTTTGATTTTTCTAAAAGTCCTTTCAATTGTTTTATGCTGAAACCTACGGTATTATTCAAGAAATCTTTGAGGAAGGTTCTGTGTGTTCTCCCTTTCTCTTTTATTAAGTTATTGAATTTCCACACTGGTAGGAATATGGAGCCCTGAAAGCTCACCTGGATCCTCTGCTCATGGGCTGTGTTCGCCCTGTGCAGAGCTTGAGCTCTGGTGTGGCCATTATTTCCACAGCAGCCATCCAGGACTTTATTTGGTTATCTTTGAAGAGCCTCGATCTTTGATTGCCTATTTAGTTACATCAAGAATTTGAGGGAAGTCTCTTAGCTGGAGGATTTTGGAGGGCAGACTGGGAGCTGGTTTTCCTGGCAGGGGTGTTCCCTGGGCACTTTCCTCTTGTGTTTTGGTGGGGAATTGGGAGGTGGGATTGCCTTGTGCTGGAGCAAATTCCCTGAGCAGAGGGTTTCCAGGCTCCTTGGCATCGGTGCAGTGCAGCCAAGCAGCCTTCAGGCAGTGCAGCTTTCCTCCTCTCCTTTGGAGAGCAGCAAGGCACTTGGAAGAATGAATCATCTCCTGCCACACAATCTTTCCTCCCTTGCTGCAAGAGTTTTTGTCTTCTCATGGGGGCATCAGACTGCTGACATTGTGCTTGTTCACCTCTCAAGGCAGAGGTCGTCTGACTTACATTCAAACCAAAGCCACGAGGGTGAGGTGCTGTTGAGGGGAGCATTAACCTGGGGACATCAGCATCACTGCACACTCTTGGTTACATAGGAGTTGGGGAGGTGTGTGGGAAGCTTTTGCTGTGGCCCCAAAATGCCTGTTTTCAGCCAGGCAATGAGGCCTTTGTCCATCACTCAGCTGTGCCAGAGGATCTTTTTTTTCCTCTTTAATCCCTGCTCAGTGCTGGAGGTGCTGACAGGTGTGGAGTGCAGTCCCATGAGGTTCCCTCTCATCAACACCTGGGTGGTTTCCCCCTTAATCCAGCCACCAGGACCTGAGTGCAGCTGTGTTTCACAGCCCTGCCATGTTTGATGGAGTCTGTTATTTGTGTGTGATTCTTCCTTTGTTTATTTCTTTAGTTTTAATATGATGCACACGAACATATCTCAGAGACCTCCCCCCTTCCCACCAGCTTCTCATCATGGCTTCTACTGGAAGTCAGGCAGAGTTATCTTTACTACTGTGAATTTCATCAACTTGAAATACAAACAATTAAATAGAAGTGGTTTCAGGCAGCAAGGTGGCCCTTGAGTGCCGCAGTCAAGTGTTGCATTTATGCTTTGAACTTTTAATTTTAATTTTTTTTTTTTTTACATTATTCTCTTGCACTTGTTGCTTTATATGAGTCCATGGAGCAGATGAAATGAACCATTAGGAGGAATGTGGGAGCTGTTGGTGTACAAAATGATGTCAAATGGACAAAGGTTTAGTGTTTCTCTGCCCATCCTGTCCAATCTTTTTGGTTAATAATGACTTGCCTTATTACAGAAAGTAACTGCAGACCTAGAAAATGGCAGAAAAGCTGAAGTTTGAAAATCCGAGTACTCGGTGTGGGAGAAAGCTTTGCTCTGTAGAAGGTCTGTCAAATTTCCTCTCACTTACAAAGGGTTTCTCTACAGAGATCAGTGTTGGAAAGGTTCTGGGAGCATGGCAGCATCCCGAGCAGCACTACAGATAATTCCAAGTTTACTGATAAAAAGATTTGTGAGTGGTTGTGCATAAACAATCTACTGCTCTCTGAAGGAGAGAACCTGTTCTCTGCTCTTCCCAGGTGGGAGGTTGTGGCTGGGGTGAGACCCAGTCTCTGCTGTGCTCCTCACTGGGGCAGTGCTGCATCCCCCCATGGTCCTGGGGGTGACAGCATCCCTGTGCCAGCTGTGCTGCCCCTGCCTCTCCACCAAGTCCCTGCTCCGGACTGGGTCAAGAACCTGAAAGCCAAGACCTGTTCCTAGCTGCAAATCCACCAAATATAAACCCTGTACTTATTTGAGAGTCATTGTGTCATTAACAGATGGACTTGATGGTCTTAGAGGCCTTTTCCAACATAAGTGGTGCTGTCATTAGCAGGACTCTGAGACAACCCTTTTAGCTGTAGGCACATAATTGCCCTGGTCCCAAAGGTGACCCCAGAGCAGGTGATCCCCATGGCAGTGCTCCCCAGCTCTTTCTCCTTTTCCCAGCAAGAAGCTTTTTCTCCAAGCTGATGTCAACTCTGCTGTCTCTCCCACTTCGTGTGGTGCCTTTCCTAATTTGTGCTATTTTGACCTTCTCCAGCAGAAGGTGTGGTAGTCCTTCAGTGAAGGGCTGTGGAAGTGCCTTCGGGTCCTCCTCCCTCAACCAGGGAGTGCCCTGCTTGAAATGCTCCCTTTCCTGTTGCCTAAAAATCAGGGTTGCTTTGCTCTGTGCAGCCACATCCCCCTGGCCAGCCAGCAGGCTCTTCTGGAGACTCAGGCTTCCTGGATTCCATTAACATTTTGTTAATGAAATAGTGCTTTGTCAAAGAGTCTTGAAAACTTAAAAGGGTATTTAAGCTTCTTCCATGAGTCAATACCATGTAATGTCAACATTACCACGGAGGGATAATTCAGAGATGTCACACAAAGCTTGTGTTATGCCATTTGCAGTCTGGCAAAACAGCTCAGCATTTATGTTGTTTAATCCATCTTCAGAAATCTTTTGTTCTGAAAAAGTTTGAGATCAATCTTGTCAGTATTTACTGACACAAAGCTGATGTAAGTCACTGTGCTCCTATTGACTTCATCTGAGTTGTAACGATTTACCCCAGGCTCGAATTAAGCCCAAATTAGGCATATGAAGAACTCAATACCAAACTTCTAAGGAAGATGGAGTTGAAAGGCACAGGTCTTGGAAATGAGAATGTGGATGGAAGTAGACTGGAGGAAACGGTTTGCAGTGACCTGGGACAGTACAGATACAATTTGAAGAGACTTAAAGGAAAATAACCTTATCTAAAGCTTTGAATAGATGAAATAATGTATTTCCCTGGCTAGAAGGAAAGAGGAAATAAACAACTGGAGCTCAGAGCTGAGTGCTGGCAGTGAGATTGTGGGCACAGGGACTGAATTCCACAATACACGTGGCCGCAGTGTCCTGGCCTTATGTCACTGTCACAGCAATTCTGGCTAAGGCACAAGAAACCTTTTTTCCATTTCTCCTCCCTTTTTTTTTTTTTAGCAATTCTGTGATCATAGCCACCACAGAAGGAAGTTGTTTCATCCCCCTGGACACTGCAGTGATGCTGTTTGTTTTACCTTTGTATTTTTAATCCTTTTCCATTAAAGCTCTCTGTAATTGATGGATTTGAATGTAGTGAGCAGTGGCCTCCGCTTGCTTTGAAGAAAACAGACTGCCTTACTTCATCCTTGGCTGAATCCAAAATGCTTTCCTGTGATTATTTCTTGGCTGTGTTAAATCCATTTCCCTTTCAGACTCCACAGATAGATGGGGTCAAGTCTGCAATATCTGAAGTGATGTGAAGTTCTTTAAAAATTATTCGCATATTTTTGTGGCAAAGGTTTAGTATTTCTTTCACACGCAGGATTTTTGTTTCCAACCAGGCATTGTGGAAGCAGGCAGCATCCCAGACCTGTGGAGGAGCTCAGCAGGAGGAGAACAAGTAGGGGAAAATATTCCCAATGTGGTGTTGCTGCTGGTGGCTCAGGTATGCTGAGATAATTTGCAGGTTCTTTGGGAGTAAGGGAGACTTTCTGGCTCGATTGCACACAGCAGGAAGAAAAATAGTGTGAGGCTCTTCATTTGTGCTTTTATGCTGTTTTACAACCAGGGAAACATTCGGGGCATAAATCAATTGTTCTTTCAGCCAAGAGTCACTGAGGCCTTGCAGCCTCCTTGCTGCAGGTGAGGCAGTGCAAGAGCAGTGGGAGTGAGGATAAAACATGAACAAAAGGAAACACGGTGCAAAAGCAGGGTCAGAAAGCCTCTGAGGGCAGGTTTGAGCACAGTGTGTGTTCCTTAGGGTGGGAAGGGCCCTCAGAATGCTCAGTTCTTCTGGAGAGCTGCCTTGACCAAACTGGGCTGTACCTGGGTATGTGCAGCACAAGAATAATTTGGCAATTAAATGAAATTTTAGCCTTGTCTCACAGATCCCAGTATACTCAATCAGGTGTTTTAAAGGAATAATGCATTTGCTAAGAAGAAAAAATGTGAAAAAGCCCCACAAATGTTATGTAAGAAGCAGGATCAGATATAAAGTTTATGATCCATCTTGGCCTGCTGTTATAACACAAAGGTGGAGGGAGCACAGCGAACCTGAAACACCACAGTCAGCACTGCAGCAAAGTGAAGCATGGCAATGGAGGGGATGTTTAAATTGAGGTTAAAAGAAAAACAAACCCAGGGACTTCTAATAAAAAGAAAAACTTGGTATGGGGAGTAATGCAAGTGTATCTGTGAAGTGCCATTCAGGCACAGCCTGTCCCAAAGGCTTTACAGCTTTTTAATAAAAATAGGATGTGTCTAAGAGGAGGCTGGGAAAGCAGTGCAGGATGATGTGCATTTTAATTTAGCATTTAAAAAAAGAAAAAAAAAGAGTCCTTTGAGACAACAAAAACTGAAGAGCTGTTACAGGTGCAGAGGTGGGATTTGTGTCTATGGTGTGGATGTTTGAAGAGGAAGGATGTGGCAGTGGGAGCAGGGAGAGAGACTCTGCTGACTCAGGGCAGTGGGGTTAAAACCCAGAGGTGCCACTGCCCTCTCCCAGTAGCAAATAGGAGATTCCCTTGCAGATGCAGAGCTACTACATCTCATAAAATCAGGGGTTAGAATGATTTAATCTAAATTGTTTTTAAAAATACCGAGTGTCTGTTACAAAAACTTTGCAGATAATCCACAAAACCATTATGCTTCTCTTTCTTTTAATCTTTTTCTGATCTTCTTAACCTCATCAAGGATATTAAACATCTGTACCTGAACCTGCATCTCCCTTTGTCTCAGTTTTCCACGTATAAATTTCAGACAACAATATTTTCTTCTGTATTTTTCTATGTTTCCTGTGTAAATGGTAAATTCTGGGGCAAGCATTTCTGAACTACTCTGTATTTAGACAGTGCCCATCCAAGCAGAGCCCTTATGTTATCTAGGAGCTTCCATGGAACAGGTAGTTTCTGAACCAAGCAAAATATTTCCTGTCTATTGCATTAAACTGGGTAATTGAAAGAAATCAGTGTTTTTGCTACTCCATCCTGTATTGAACAAGTGTTGATTGTAATTTCCTTATTCCAGGCAGTTTGAACAGAGGTCTGTGGTGGTCCAGCTGATTGGAAAGTTTTGTGCTCAAACCAGGAGGATGCTACAGCTGGAGCTAATCCATGAGTAAGTTTTCTGGAGGCAGTTTTCTCTGTCTCCCAGAGTTTTGAGGTTTTCTCTAAAGGAGACATTGCTCAGTGTGTGAGGGGAAGAGAAAGAGCATCGCCTCGAGGGTTTCACTTATCACACTGCCTAAATATCCCTTATTTTTAGTCAGAGTCTTCTGAATATGAGATCCCACTACAGGTAGGTGAAGTGACCTCTTTGGGTTTGAATCTGCTCCTCTCTGGCAGATGCAAAGCTGCAGCTTTGAACAGGAGCCCCCTCCTGCTCTGTGCAAAGCTCTTTGAATTGCCCCTGATAGGCTTCTAAGGCTCCCTGGTTGTGTGTGAGGCACTTTGAAGATGAATGCCCAGAATGAGGGAAACATGAAACAAAACGTACTCCCTCATGTCAGAGTGAGCAGCAGATTCCTCAAAGACCTGCAGCACAATGGTGCTCTTTGGTGGGTGAGAGGAAATAGGCTGTGGTTCACAGCTTTGGGTGGTAGAGCAGCAAAAGAAAGGTTTTGGGGGGCTCCATGATATTCAAGTCTGTCTAAACTTGTTTCAGGTTGGGTTCGTTGGGTCTCGCTTGACGAAGGGAAATTTATAATTATTAATTTTGCTTCCCCTAGAAGTTTGCTGTGTGTTCAGGGTGATAGATGTGCCACATCTTCTTGAGGGAGAATATTTTCCTTTGTCTCCATGAAAGTCTTCACCCCAGCTCCTTAAACTCTCTGAATCCACCATAATTTTCTCATATATTTTAGTGGTGACCACCCTTAGTCCTGGGAGCTGAAGGGCCCTTGGGGGAGTGGCACAACTGTAGAGGAAGTATTTTATTTGTCTTATTCCAAATATTTCTGTGGCAACTGACATGAAAATATCCACCAGTGTCTTTTTTTTAAACCTGATGGATCAGTTCTTCTGGCCCCAGCGTGTGACCCAAAAGTTTTCATTAGCATCAGACGGATGAGCCCATTTCTTTGAGGGGTTAAAGGGCTCGTAATGCAAAAAAAATTGATCTGATATCTCAGGAGAGACTGGGTGTGGGAACAAAAGGGAAGGGAACAGGAAAACAGACTAAATAACACCAAGAGAGATTTGTTAATAGTGGCTGGGAATATTCTTCTCACCTGTCCTGGGTGACTGTTCAAATGCAGATGTGAGAACTCCTCTAAAGCAAATAAGTAAAAGCAGAGCCCTCTGGGCCATAATTCTTTTCCATAGGTGATAGATCCCTCTTCCTTCCAATCAATTAATTGCATCCTAAAAACATCTATTTCTCACCATTGACTTTAAAGGGATTTTAGATGAGTGCCTCAGATATAGCTGTCTACACAGTAAGTGATTAAAGTTGGGTTAGATGAGCTGGCAGACTACATGGGGTTTTTTTCTTCCTTCATGCCAACCCTAAATCAAAAGGCATCTCATCAGAGTATTATAAAATACAGCCTTCAGAGGGAGAGTCTTCTACTTCCATATTCTGGCATCTGAAGGGAGGAGGGAGACTCCCATCAATTTAGAGAGAGGTAAAGATTTCATCTCCCTCCAGAAATCATGGCCATAATGGGAAATTCAGACATTTATGAGATTTGCTTAGCCAAGGCAGAGCTGAGCTGAACATGTGAATGTTTCTGTTTGTCTTTGTAGTGTTTCAGCAAAAGCAGAATAAGAGACTATTTTTAGGGGCGATTTTCATTCTTTTTTTTTCCCCCTCTTTGCTTAAGTTAATAGCCCATCTTGTACCTGGGGAGGGGCAGACACAGTCTGTGTGACCTCATAAAATAAACCCCCTTATGAGCCCTCTCCCAGTGATTACAAAGTGGGGATAAACTGGGAAATAGGGCTGAATGCAGGTGTTTATTAATGGGAACCTCCCAAAGAAGCATTTACCTATTCACCAGAGAGGAATTCTCACAAAAACCTTTTGCAGGTTGTGCCTGGTTTATGTTTGAATTTTAAAACCAGGTACGGTTGTAAGAGAGATGAGCGAGTTACTGGCAATTGGTGAATATCTCCCTTGGATTTCAAAAGTTGTCAAACCTTGAATATACTATAAATACCTTTTACATACCATAAATATCCATACATTTTCAGGCAATGTGAATTCCAAGGACAAGAGAAAGCAGAGCAAGACTGACTTAGTTTTAAATCAGAAAGGGACATGCATTTGTTTCCTCTAAATGTTAATTTCTCGACATAATGGGTAAAGTATCAAATTATTATTTAAACCCGCAAATAAAGTGCAGGTCCCTTTTCCCATCTCTAAGTAATGTTCTCCTGCCAAAGGATAGGCATGGCTGTATTTTTTCCTAATGGAATCTGCATATCTTTGCCCTGATAGTCCACTGCCGAATATTGATGGTGCAATAATTGGCTCTTTATTGGTATATTGTGTTTTCTCAGAGATTTTTCGACTTCCTGCAGTAAATCCTTTTTGAGTTTTGCTCCTTTTATGGTTTGCTGTTTACAAAAGTTGGTAATTCGGGTGGAACTGCAGGACTGTGAATAAGATTCAGGATTTTGATTTGTTGTGTGTCATGTACTGGTAGCTGGTATCCCTCCTTTTATCTTTTTTAGTAGAAATATCTCAGTTGTTGCTGTCTATATTTAGCAGGAGAACTCAAACTCTCTCCTCTATCTGTTTTCTCCTATTTGTCCCTGGTTTGAAGGGTTGGTGGCACTCAGTGGTGGATAAATTCAAGGAAATCTAATAATGCCTTTCTAATATACCCATTTATCTGCTATCATATTTTATTTTAACTCTTCATGCAACTGTGCAATCATTGCTCCATTGCTATAATTGGATTTCAAAGTGTATTTGTGCCATTTAATTACATCTACTGCTTCTCTATAAGCGCATTCAGAGTAATTAGTAATCTTCTACTTTTTAGTGGAATTATATTTTATATCAACTGTGCTCATTTTTCTCTTCAAATTCTTCAACACATTTACACCAGTTTTGATTTTCACACTGGAATTTCTGGCATAAATAATCATTAAGGGTTTTTTTTTTTTTCTCCCCACTGTGAATGTGAACAGAGTCTAATCCAGCTTTCACTGGAGTCAATGATAATATTTTAATTTCCCTCAGTGAAAACTGGATCAAGTTAATAGATTGCAAATTGCATTCAAGGCAAAGTCACATCTTATCATAGAAATAGTTGTGTAGTAACTCCTAGGGTATTGATGGAAGGTGCAAAATTGATTGTTTCCATTTTTACTTACTGGATGTTTTATAGATTCTCTTATCAAACTTTATTAATTTTTTAGCCCATAAGTTATGGCACTGCAATAACATTTAGAAGATTCATTTTAACCTGCTTTTCATGAGAAATTACGAACTTTTCCACTTGAAAAGTTTTGTAAGTGGGTCTAGAACTTTGTTTTCCAGACCCCAAATTTATCTGTTCATCTCCATCAGGATGCTTGAGAATGGGCATTTTAAAGATTTAAAAATATTCACGGACAGATTTAGTCCTCATGCTGCTGAATATGAAAACCTGCAAGCGCTTCCTTCTAAAAGAGTAATTCCAGCAAATCACATTCCCAAGTAGGCAGAAATTTATGATGTTCACTTTTTCCAACATGTCAATTTTGCCACTGTGGGGTGGTAGCTATATGTACCAAGTAAGATCTTTATTTAAAAAAAAAAAATTATTGCATTATATGGCTCGTTAAGGAGTTATTTTTCTCTTCTGCTCTGCTCCTACTCTGTTGATTAGAGGTTTGTGGCTTTGGTAATGTGCTTCTCCTCCAGGCTGTTAATGATTACAGACACCTCTCTAACCTGTGATTTTGGGGGAAGGTTATTGACAAGGTGACATGACAACAACTGTAATTGTTTCTATGGCTTAGAAATGTCCCTCGTCTTTGCTGGCCACGTGTCAGGACTTGGGATTTAGAGTGAAAGTGGAGATGATGCCCAGGATTACAGACACTTTCTTGTGCTATTTATTCCCAAATCGTGCCAGTTCGTAAGGTTGGAAAGAACACTGTGAAAGGTGGTAAATTGTTATTTAATTCTTAATGAAACATCAATGCAAATGGTGCCTATTCCATCCCCAGCAGAAGGTGACTTTGGGAGGCTGAGGATGGAGCCCCTTGGATCTCCAAGGAAAGAAGCTCGTGCTGGTGGGATTTTAGAGCCTCAGGAATCTTGTGAGCTGGAGCATCTTCAGTTTCAGAAGGCAAGATAACAATCATTTGTTCATCCAGCCTTTTGATTGAAAAGAGAGAAACTGAATCATTTGTATTGGAGATTTTGTTATGCTTCCAGCATAGAGATGAGTTGTTTATGAGCCTTAAGTGGAGAAAAACACTTAACTGATGATAATTTCATTACTAATCATGTGAATGGATCAGCATGAGCACCTGAAATTCAAACCTGGAATCCTGCAGGTGTTTTCATGTTGTGAGGAGGTGCCTCACCACTAATGGGAGCCCCATTCCCACATCACGGGGACATTCCTCACTGGAGGCTGGATTTTTCCAGTGGCTGCCTATGAACATTTTGCACTGAAATTTTGTCAAAGAATGACTGGTGTTTTACCACTTTAAAACCATGGAAACATCACAATGTTCTTTTAGAAATGACTCCAGGAATTAATTGCAAATGACTTATTAATGAAACAAATATTCAGCTGTCACTTGAACCGAACTCCACAATACGCTTAATGATTATTTTCTGAGAAAACACTTTTGTGTTTGTTTGATCTGCCTCGTGTTAACAGCGGTAAGAAAAGAGGGAAGCGTTTGGTGTCGGAGTGGAAACTTGAAACTGGCAAAAAGGAGAGGAAAAATATCAACCAGTGATTGGGAAATAGGTGAGAAGCCCAAAGAAAGAGCAGATCCCCAACAATGATGTTGGAAAGCTGCTCCCCCAGGCAGGCCTGGTCGGGAAATAAGGGTTAAATCTGGAGACAAACGGGGGAATTTGACCAAACAGGGGAATCTGGCAGGGAAGGGTTTCACAGTAACATTAATTCAGCCACATTCTGTGTCTGGAAAATGAGCAGGAAAGAATTCGCCTCGTATGGGGTGGGTAAATGTTTGCAAACTGCAGAGAGACTCTCAAATGAATGTGAAATATCAGCTGTAGCTCAGCAAATGACAATAAAAATGAATGCTGCTAATTAGGGAACATGAATTCCTTATGGCTCTGGCACTGGTCTGGGATGCACCACCAAACTTCCCTGCCCAGAGCTGTGTGCTGGACTCACGGACCTTCCTGGGTGGGCCACCCAAGGGACATTTGTCCACAGGCAGCTCACTGAAGCCGTGCATTTTTCCAAGAGTTCTCCTTTGCAAGGGCCAGCTATAAGCAGGTAATAAAACCTTTCCACGGCTGCTGTTTACAAGAGCAGGAACACGGGGCAGGACACGAGCGAGGCGGATCTGCCCGCCTTGGGAACACATCTCAGGTGTCCTTCTGCTGGTGCTGCTAAATTATTCACCACTCAGCAAGCCTGTGCCTGCGTGAGATATTGAAAGGAGGGAATCTGAGGTGAAACCCCATCCGTTTACCCAGAGCTGACACTGGAATATTCATTATCACATTAAATCCAACCGCAGTGAAAATGAAGGCTTCCGTTGATTATGTGCTTGCATAAAAGGCTTCTTTGGTGGCAGGCCCGTGTGCCAGAGATCTGAATATAAAATCAAGTAAGTGGAAACCATTTTTTTAATGGTAAATTTGCCTTCTTGGAAGTTATGAGACTTGGCAGGTTTAAATTATGTTTTAAACCTGCGGTGGGTTATGTGATTCTTCTAACTGGCCGCAAGCAATAGGAGCTGAGCACACAGCACCCCTACCCCAGCCACAGGCCTGAGCCAGGATTTCCAATGCAAATAAAAAAGAAATGCAGATTTTATATGCAAGGAATGGTGCATATTTATCTCAGTGCAGTGTTGTTTTGGCAGGGTTGGTGGGGAGGTCTCCCCTTTCCAAGTGCTGTGTCTGCACCCACCTGCCTTTCCCTGTCCCTCTTCATCCCGAGTTTGTGCTGGAGCAGAACAAGAGCACAGAGAGGGGATTGGAGGAGCTCATTGGATTTATGGTTGTGGTAAAGTACAGGAAAATACATAGGATTGGCCAAAACAAAGAAGACATGGGGTTTTTTTCTCATCCATCCATCCATCCTGTGCTTGCTCCTTCCTTGTCTTACTCCTCCACCAGGGATCCTGTTGAATTTAAAGACTGAATTAAATCTTCTTCTCTGGGAGGCAGAAGGAAACTTAGAAATGCTGAGATGAAGCAGCACCACATGATGTAAGGCCATGTCTGGAGGAGGCTGTCCCACTGGGAAGCAGGAGGGCTGGAGGCTCTGGGTCACTCAGGTCACAAATGAGGTCCCAGGAAAACTGGCACAGTGAGGGCTGGGTTTGGTGGCCGTGGGCATGTACAGGGATGTGAGAACAAAACCTATTTTTGTTGGTGCTGAGAACGAGGATTCGCCCACAATTAGTAATTTATTGAAAAGTGTGACTGATTGCATCAGCACAAATAATTTGAAAATAGATTTAAAAAAAAAAAAGATCAGTCTTCTCCGTCCCATAATACTTAAGAAGGCTTTCTAATTTGGCAAACAACAGGTAAGAAACAAGATGATAAGAAGCCAGATTTGCCTGGTCAAAGATGAAGATGGATAAATCTTGATTTGGAGTATGATTGCAGTGAAGACCTCTTTTCCAGGAAAAAATGGGGTTTTTTTCTGGGAATGCTGGAGATACTTTATGGCACGTCCTTCCCTTTCTGCCTTCTGTTTTCATCTGTAATTGGAAATGTATTTTGTGAGAGAGAATAAAACAAACATCCAGTAGATACAAAAGCACCGAGAACCTTCAGCTTTGGCTAATCCCTGTAGACAGCACAGAGAGAAACAAAATGATCTGTAGCTATAATTGATAGGCAAAAAATTCTATGTTTAATAAACATTTAAAGGAAGAATTACATGTGCCACAAATCCCCTTTTATATTGCACTTAAAATCTCCTTACCTGCCCTTTAGTTTTCATGGTTTTCCTTATCTTCAATGTCACTTAATCACATTTCAGCAGGATTTGCTTCCTCGCTGCCCATCTGCTCCTCCTTTCTAGTGCAGCATTTATGCCACAACACCATCCCAGTAGTCCCCTTCTATACCGCTTTGATGTCAGACACCTGGGGCTTCAGGATTTTATCATTCAGGTTCAAACAGAAAAGAAAAATACCTGTTTTGGGGGAGTGACAGATCCTGGTTTCAAATGGAAACGTCCAGAGCAGGACACGGGATGAAGAGGAGGCGAACACAACTTCGACTCCTGTGGGTGTGGAATGTTGGGATCCAGTGGTGATCTGTCCTGCTGCTGGCCATGGGCAGCTTCTCCTGGCCCTGGGGAGATGCAGGCACTGTTCTGCTTCAAATCTGTGCTAGAGAAGGGTCATCCTCTGAGGATATTCACAAAATTAATTTGTGAGTGCAGAGGGCAAGGCTGGGTTCACCCCTGGACACCCACCTGGCTCGTGTGGGCTGCCCAGTTGGATCTGTGTTCGCTGAATTAGAGGGATTGTTTGGAGAGTCTTCATGTGGTTTATTAATCCTAAAAGCACCGAATTAATAATCTTTGTATTTATACCTGTCTTATTTGCAGAGTTAAGGACGACTCTGTGTGTTGTGTGTCACCAGCTCAGGAGCACAGTGGTGTGGGAAGGTCTCCTGGAAAAGGGAGTGTGTTTTTCTTTAGTGTTGACAGGAGGTCTCCCAAAAAGGTCATGTGCTGCTTTTCTGCACTAAAAAATGTAAAAAGAAAAAATTATAGAAATCCATTCTAATTCCTCATGTAGTGGTAAATGAGTCCTTAGGTCGTTGATGGAAACAGGTCTGTGGTACAGCTGGGGATATTATTCTCTCTCACACCACTACCTTTACTCTTATTTACATTAAATTCATGGTAATTTATAAAAACTCCGTTTTAAATGCTATCCAATGTCTGCAGTGATCAATACTTGAACCTCTATTCTTGAAGCATTTTTAAATTAAGTATCTAGTGGGTTTTTTTTACCTTATAAGAAAGTGACCAAGCGCAGTTAATCCAAATTCTGAGGCAATTGTGCCAGCAGAAGTCACTCTTGATATTTCCAAACAATATTTGCATCAGGTCTCAGGAGGGAGAGCAGGGCTTCGTTGGTTGCAGGATTCCAGAAATTTCTCTGTATCTGAGTGGGCATCAGGCTCACAAGATTCTAATTCATGATTGGTGCTGTAAGGACAAAATACATCAGAAATTGGATGTGCTAAAGCAATGCCAGAGGCTTTGCCCTTCCCCTCCTGGAACACAACTCTGGATTGTTCTTTGCTCAGTCTGGGATTGCCTGAGCTGGTTTTGGTGGGAACAAACCAAAATGAGGTGGGGCCACCCAAGTCCCATCAAGGATGGGTGCCCAGGAGGTGACAGGAGACAGAGGGACACCTGGGACAGACCCCAAAGGACAAGTTTAGAAGGAAATGGTGGCTTGGAGGAAGATGAAAGTGCTTTTCTTCAGGGCACAGAGGTGACAGTGAGAAGGAAAAAGGAGGAAGCTGAAGCAGAGGCTGCTGCTGAGACTGAAACGTTGAACAATGAGAGGAAGGGGTTTGTTTCACTTTGATTTGGCCAATGAATATGTGGTGAAGACAAAAAACGCACAGATTTATTAGCTGGGAGAAGAGGATTTAGGAGGAAACGTGGGGCAGACGTCTGAGGCAGAGGAGAAACCATCACAAGGTTGGCCATGAGACTGACACAAATGAAAGGGTTAGAAAAGGAGGGGTGGCTTTAGCAGTGGAAACAGGAATTAGCAGGGAAATGGAAAATTAAGACCACTATGAGCCACATGGAAAACATTGTTTATTGTTGTTATTAATAATTATTTTTATTGTATTTATTACTATTATTGTATTAACTAAAGGCTCACTTGAATCTTACAAACAGCTTCTGTTAGAAAAGGAGACAAGGACTTTTAAATGTTGACTTTTAATTCTACCCTGTTTTTTAAGGACTGTTAGTTCTGTTTTGCTGATATCTCGTAAGTAAACAGAGTGAGAAAATTCAGTGGGATAGAGATGATAAAGATGATGAACCACTGAAATTTGGTTCCACACTGGGCACATAAGGGAGAAAAGGATGCCAATTAATGCATTACTAAAACAGAAACAGTACTAGGAGTAATAATAATGGTTCTCTACTCTTTGTGGTTGATTTTAGAAGGGAGAGAGTTCATGTTTGGCCCAGAGCAGTCGACATGAGCAATGAAGGAAGAGAAAAAACCCTTTAACCAAGCAGAAATTTCAGTCGTGAGCTGTTAAAGGAAGTTGAGTTGAATATTGAGGAAAATTCAAAAAGATAAAAACGACTTCAATTTGGTAGTTCTTCACTGGTTCTGCAGTTTGGCAGCTGTCAACATCTCAAAATATCATCTCACCCAAACTGTTGAAAGAAAGAAACCCTTTGATTTTTCCCTTGAGACTCCCAAGCTGAAAATGGACTCTTTGTAGTCTCAGACTCATTTCAGACAGTTTTTTTTTTTTAAAACATTCTTGCTGGCAGAAACAACTAATTCATAAATAGACTCTCTGTTAATTAAATAAGTTTTATCATTTTAACTTGCCTTTTAAAATGAAAAAAAAAGTAAATCTCTAACATTTCCTGCTTTATTATGAATCTTAAGGGACTAAGCATAACATTTCTTGCATCATTAATAATGCAAATTAGTTTTTGTTTGCGTCTCCTATAAGTTTATAGTTAGAAGTAAATATTTAATGCACAGATCTGGGAAATCAAATCATGGCTAGTGGAAATTTTCCCTTAGAATTATTGAAAGGTAATGTAAGAAAGATGGGAGGCACTGTGGTTTCTGTTTATTTAACCTTTCTTGCTCTTGCTTTCCTTTCAGTAGAACTCTTTGTGACTTGTCATTAAACACTTCTCTATTCCTGCAGTATCTGTTTTTATTATCTTTACAGTAGCCACAGAATTCAGCTTTTAATACCATTTAAAGGAGGGGTTAAACACATATGTAGCCTGCTTAGGGCTATAAGGATTTTAGTTTTGCTGCTGATTATTGGCAGGAAAACCAGGTGATTATTTCTAATAATATCAAAAAACTTGTTGACTTTGTAGCAGTTTTTCTTCGTTTGCTTAATGAAGCAATGGCCAAATCAGATTAAACTTTGCCGAGGCCCTCTACATGGTGCATGGAAATGCCTTGGGAGGGTGAAATACTCAGAGCTGTTTATTTGTTAGCACAGGGCAGACTGAATTTAGTGTATACATCCCATACTGGGCTTTCCCCCCCTGTTTTTACACAGTATTCTTGCAGATATTGAACGACCCTCTGTATGAAATGTCTGTAGGAATGAGATTGTTACAGACAAATTACAGCTGTTTCCCCACCACATCTGGGTTTTCTGCAGTGACTCTTCTCGTGTGTGTGGTGGATAACAAAAAATAATAAGTATCCTGTTATTTTGGAACTGAAATCTGATAGTGAAAAAGACACCAGGGAGAATTCTTTGGTGATAAAAATTTAAATAGACCCATTTATCAATATGACAGAGATTTGACCTGAAAGTTAAAGTGTTTGGAAGTTAAGTGGGGTTGTGTAAAGAAAGTTGAGGCTGTGCTACAGATAGACCGTGGGGTTTGTAAGTTATTAAATCAAAATAAAAGGTATTGACAAAACAATAAATTGCCTGGATCAGCCCATCTAATAGGTTCTGGGAGCACTAAATACATTCTCCACGCTAAAGATGTGTGAAGCCTTTTCCTTCTCATACTTTTGTTGTTCTTCTTGAAAACATTTGCACCGTGGTTGGTTTTATAACAGACTTGGCACCAAGTTTGGCCTGGAGATGATTTGCCAGGGTACTGGCTGGGAGCAGAGGTGGGAAGCAGGAGCAGGGGCATTGCTCTGCTACCAAAAGGATTATTGGGCTTTGCAGGTGGGGTACAGATCACTCTCTGGGGGAATCAAATAATAATAACAACCCTAATATCTTTACTGGGAGAGGTATTTTACTAATATTTTCTGGGGAGAGAGCGCTGCAGTGCTCTTTGCTCTCCTCAGCACCATTTCCGTGCTGGAAATCCGTGGGATTCAGAGGGGGAGCAGCATCTGACAGTCCCTCCAGCAGGGATGCTTTGGGGAACAGTCAATGCCACCTGCTCATGTCACCCCCTAAACATTTCACAGTGACCATCATCTTACTGGGAGAAGGGGCTGAGTTTGCTCATGGAGGGGAAGGAAAATTCCTGCGGGACACACTGGGATGGAAAGGTTGGGAGTGGGTGCTGGGGCAGCTCTGAGTCATCAGCTGGGCCCTGCTTTTTCCCAGCTCCACAGGGCTGGGGGTGAGTACCCCCTACCTCCAGCTTCCCTGCCGAGAAGGGAATGAGGTTGGCTCTGTTTGCCTTGAAAATAACACAGATTTGAGACTATTTCCCCTCCTGCAGATTTCTCCGTGGAGAGAAGCATGGAAGACATTACTATTTATAGTGCACAGTGCCTGTGCCCAGCGGGACATCCCCGAGCAAACATCCTACCAGTTTGGAGGTGGGATGGTTTCCAGCTCCGTGGCCCCGAGATGCCCTGTCCCCTCTCCCAGGGAGGTGGGAAATCACACAGGGGCACCACCCATCTCCCCTCATCTCTGCCTTTCTTTCTCTTCTTTTGAGATGAGATGAAATGAGATGCTCACCCCCTGCTGTGGAGCCGAGCGTGAGGCTCGGAGGCAAAGCAAGTTTCCAGCACAAATAATGCAAGTCTGAAGGGAGGGAAAGGGCCCCAAAAAGTGAAGGTATAAGGGGGCTGCAGAGCATCTGCAGAGTCTGCTTTGGGGATGGGCAGCTTGTGTGTATGTGGGAAATGAAGGTGGAAAACTGGTTTAACTAAAGGGAGTTTCAAGGGCACGAGGACCAGCGGCGGGACCTGGGATCTGTCACTGCCTTTCCCTGCCTGACCACCTGGGTGTTCCTGTATGGGTTTGGGATATCAGAACCTCTTCATCTAAGCTTAATTCTTGATATGGAAAAGATAGCTGACAATGGCAATAAAAGTAACAGTAAGCAGTTGGAACGGCCCAGCTCAAATCGTGCTCTGTCAACAGCTTTGCAATCTGTATAAATATGAGAGGAAAGACAAACAGCTCTGATTTCTCTTTAAGAATGTGAGTATCCATTGTCATAGATTTAAATTAGGATGTTTTACTCGTACTGTATGTAAATTCTTCCTTGAAAAATAACCCATGTCCACTAATGTATGTGTATTTTGGGTCTGTATAGTTTGGGTCTCTGTGAAATACAATGAAATTTGATAGCACACAGAAATACTTGCATGGGATGTCAAATTTTTTGTGTGTGCTTCTCACATATCCATAAAAGAGTTTACACATTTCTAATTACTCATTCAAAAAGAGACTTTACAGCACTTTTAAAAGAGAGCCAATTTTTTCCCTACTGTGTTCTGTTTTTACAGCTTGTGGAAAGCTTATTTAACGAAAGTTTAAGTAATCAGCGAAAGTCATTTCTGAGCAAAGACTGACAGATATGAAGCCTCTTTTCACACTTCATAAGAGGTGGAGAGGGTAGCCATAAAATTTACAGCTGAATGGTACACTGTTCAGCTTAAGTTATAGAATTATTAGTGTTCCAGGCATGTGAGAGGTTTTAGGGAGATGAAGTATTTAAAGTGATTCTCTATGTTTTGTGTAGCTGAGCTCTGAGTGCAATACTAATAACAACCCACCCCTCCAAAGGCAGCAACCTGCAAGTCCCATGGGGCTGATGTTGTGCTAAAAATATGTGTTTGCAGCTAACTGAGCTTCATGATATATTAATAAAACCCCAGCAACGTGTTCCCTCTGCAGAGACTAACCTCTGGCTATGAAAGTATGAATTCCTGGGATATGGAAATGAGCACACAGGGTGTGTGGGTGAGGAAGGAGTGGGGAGGGAGGTGGCACTGTCAGCATCCCTGCCCCAGCCCCTGCAGCACAGGGACACAGATTTTGCTGTAAGAGAGACCTGTACACAGAGTGGTGGATGATCAGTGGCTTCTGCAGGTCATGACCAATTGTGTTTAAAAGGGCTGAATAAAAGAGTAAGGGCTGGGCTGTGTTATGAGACTGAGGAATGGGAGATCTCCATTCCAGCTGATTGAAACGAGCATGGCTTTTAGAGGTATTTATGGGCACTTTAGTGTGAATTGTTCTAAATATCATGAGGTGGCCTTGTGTTATAATCATGGGTATTACATACAAATATTTATCATTGAATCAGAGAATGGTTTGGGGTGGAAGGAACCCCTAAATGCCATCCAGTCCAACGCCCCTGTCATGAGCAGGGACATCTTCAGCTAAACCAGGTTGCTTAGAGCCCTGTTCAAGAAAATCTTGAATGTTTCCAGGGATGGGTCACCTTCCACCTCTCTGAGCATCCTGTGCCAGTGTTCTGCCACCTTGGCAAAAAATTTCTTCCTTGTGACAACATTAAGCAAGCAAAAGCAGTTGCTAAAGGAGCTTCAATATTATGCTTGTTTTTCCATCCTTTCAACCTGTTGGGTTTTTGTTGTTTATTCTTTCATGTTTTAGCTGTACCTGCTTACCCAGGAACAAACAACAGAAAATCTTCCGTAATTCTTTAAAACCAATTGTGTGAGATGGAATCAAGTGTCACTGCAGGCACTTTGAGGATGGCCAAGAACAGAACTGGGGAGGCATCTTCCATCCTCACTGCTCAGCCCTGGAGAACAGGGACACAGGGAGGTGACCCAGTGTTCAGCTGCCATCAGTACATGGTTTAAATACACATAGTGTAAGGTTTATATTTTGAAAATTTGCTTTTATGTGAGCCTAATACAAGCAGCCTCATAAAGCTCACTCTTGCACCAGATTAAAGCGGTGTCTTGGTAGCATTTATTGGTGGTTCATAAATCATGGTGGCACTTTGTTACTGTCCACAAGCTGGTTTTGCTCTTAAAGGTTTCAATCATGAAGATGTACAGTATTATCTCACACACAGTTGTAGTCCTACAGAAATTATGCTGAGGTGTTTTGGGAGGCCTGAAATTTGTGGACAGTCTTTGTGTATGGAGTGATGTTGGAAAGCTGAGAAAATGGGGTGACTTCAGTAGCTGTATTAACAAGCACTTTAACTAAATATGTGGAAAATTGTCCTGTGTCTTTATGCGATTCAGGAAAATCACTCACCATGCCAATGTGCAAATTCCCAGTGTTTCCCTCCAACACCTACTTCAACTCAATTTAAAATTTTCTGGGTGCTGAACACTTTGATTTCAGGTAAAAATCTCAGTTCCAGGGACAGTGCCGGGATTTGTCAGACCCTACAAGTTTCCAGTTTGGGTTGTTAAAACCAACAATTCCCAACCCTATTCCCTTGACTCCAAACTGTATTTGGGAGGCGTTCGGTGCTCCTGCATTCAAACAGTTAATTTGCACTATGTTCTGTTAAAGAAAAGGAAAACTGTCACCCTGTCATTTTAGAGTCTGACACTAAGCTTGTCAAAAGAGACAGCTGTTAAACTGAATTACTGTTGACACGCAGAGAAACGGCCCTTGCCAGATGTAAAGGACATCTGCGGCAATGAAGTGGTACAGGGTGGCTTTTAAAATGTGGTCATACTGGTATTTGAATAGAGCTCTATGGCATTAAAACGTGGCCTTGACTCAGACAGTTTAAGGCAGCGAAGCAGAGCCAATGCCAAGCACAAAGAAGTGCTGATCTGTTGCTGTATCCATAACTTAGGCATGAATATGAAAACAGTGCACTGTCAAAGCTATTAAGCTCTTATCGTGTATCCAGGAGGATGTGGGTTTAAAACACAGTAGGAAATATTTTGTATTTCTGGCTCCTCGGCTGTGCGGGTAGGTGAGGTGGAAATTCATAAGGTGGATTATGCAGGGAGTGAATGGGAATCAGTCGTCTCGTCTTCAGCTAACAACTGCTCAGACAAGAATTGCAAAGGGCATTAGGCTTAGGAAGTGAGGCTGGATGTGCCTCACCAGTGTTCCTGATAACTTTCCTGGGATATGGAGCACGTGGTGGGTGCTGGGGAGGTTCCCCTCTGGAGAGGGGAGCAAATAAAAATTAAAATCGTTGCACAGAGAGACCTGTAAAATTCTGCTCGTGTACCTTAATGTGCTTTTCCTAAAAAAGAATCAGGATACCAAATTAATATTGTAAAAAATATATAGTTATTATGAATATTTTATAATTTAGCAATTGAACCAAGAGTGGGGAATTCTGCACATTATATAAGAGTGCAAGTCTTTGATTTGCATGTCTTTAGTGTAGGAATAAAGCTGTTTGGGAAAAAAAGTATCAGTTAAGCAATTTTGCTAAATGTACGAAAAATGAAATGTTATGAGATGAAGCATGTATTCATTATGAAATGAAATTGATGTTTGAAGCTAAAAAAATATTCAGGCCAAACATCATTTTGAATATGTTAGCAGATCATATCTTGATTTAGTTGTATGTTTAGTGATAGCAGAAACCAAAGAGTTTCCATCTGGAGGGAAGAAGGCAAATGGTATTTCTAAATGACACAGGTTAACCTGATCCTTTCTGCAGGAAAACAACACCACCAGCAACAAGAGTTTGCTCTAGAGAGGACAAATGATGGAAGAGGCAGGGGTTGAGAGGGGTTTTCTTCTCCAAAAGAGGAAATTTTGCTTTCCAGATACCTGCATGCAGAAATGCTGATGTCAGGTGTGGAGGAAAGAGCAGGGTTTGTTTAGGTCTTGGGATGATTTGGGCTGGTGCCCTGAACTGCTCTAAGGGCATCCCATTCCCCGGGACAACATCCCATTCCCAAGGAGAACATCCCCTTCCTACAGAAAACATCCCATTCCCACGGAGAACATCCCCTTCCCAGAGAGAACACCCCATTTCCAGGGAGAACATCCCATTCCCATTCCCACGAAGAACATCCCCTTCCTACAGAGAACATCCCATTCCCATGGAGAACATCCCATTCTCACGAAGAACATCCCCTTCCCAGAGAGAACATCCCATTCCCATTCCCATGGAGAACATTTCATTCTCACGAAGAACATCCCCTTCCCAGAGAGAACATCCCATTCCCATTCCCACGAAGAACATTTCATTCCCACGAAGAACATCCCTTTACCAGGGAGAACATCCCATTCCCATTCCCACGAAGAACATTTCATTCCCACGAAGAACATCCCTTTCCCAGGGAGAATATCCCTTTCCCAGGGAGAACCTCCCATTCCCACAGAGAACATTCAGCATCCCATGCTGCCCCTGCCCACCACGGCAGTGCCGAGAGGTGTAAGATCCATGCCCGGGGTCCAGCTGGGAGCCTTCCAGACGGCCGGAGCCACGAGTTGAGTGTGTGATTTATGGAGGGGCTCTGGGCAGGGCAGCTGCCAGAGCTGACCCGGGGCCACCAGCACATGTGGCCAGCGGTGCTCCCACCACTCCATATGGCCCTGGTTGGCTGGGTCACAGCAGGAGAGGGTGTAACAAGTCCAAATATCTGTGATTTAGCACGGCCCATCCTGAAATCTCATTTATCAGCAGCTGGCAGAGCTCTGCCATGTGCTCAGGAGTGCCAGGGTTTAACCTCTGTGGCACAGGCAGCAGGCACAGAGTGTGTGAGAACCCCCAGGAGCCAGGGCATCCTGCTTTGTCCCTGCTGGGAAGCTTTGGAGAGGAGCAGTCAGGATGAACATGCACCCCTGGGATCGGAGAACGTGGGTATGTTTTGGGGTTAAGGATGTTGGGAGAGCTGGTTCTTCAAGAATAACTTCGATGAATAAATTTTGAATGTATTTTAGTCTGTGAAATGCAAGGGAGCAGGTGGCTGCCCAGCAGGACCATCCCTAGGAGCCACTGGAGCTTCCAGCCTGGTGGAGCAAGGGCAAGACAGATTTAGGAGGAAATTCCTTTACAAAACACTGGCACAGGCTGCCCAGGGAGGTGGTGGATGCCCCATCCCGGGGAACATTCAAGGTCAGGTTGCACAGGGCTCTGCTATGACAGGGATCATCCTCACCCTGCCTAACACAGGAGTCATTTGGGCAAAGCTTCCTGTTTACCTCCAGAAGGAGGTTTTATTCTGCAATAAAAAGGGCTGAAATCTCCAACCCCCTTTTCACTGCTCAGTGCTGCAGGTTTTAGCCAGAGCAGACTCACCTATTTCCACAGGTTGAACTTTGCTGTAATGATTAACTTTTTACTATCAAGCACGAAGTGGAACATTTAAATAAACAGGAACAAGCTTATTATTAGATGGCAGCTTTTTCTTTGATAGCTCTTATAATGTCATCGTTAGTTTATTAAAGCTTACCATGAAAAATCTTTCTCCTAATCTAAGCTCTTTCATACAGCTTCCCACTTTGATTGACACCAAAATAAAATAACTAACCTATAAATTATAATGTACGGTTTAAATGACTGATAAATGCATTATTTGTAAGGCATTGCAAGGATCAACATATGCAATTTCTAGAAAATAAAAAATACTTTACGAAGATAATAATAGGGCAGAACTCAGCTCTTTTTGTGAACATTCTCACTGCATACTGGTATTAGGTGATCCTTAAGGTCCCCTCCAACCCAAACTATTGTATGATTCTATGTTATTTTTAGTAATCAAACAGATCTGGGAAAAAAAGCCTGATGTTAACAGCTATTTTAACTTCAGCAATATCAGTGCCAGGTTGAAAATCTAAATCACAGAATCACAAAAGGGTTTGGGTTAAAAGGGATCTCAAAGATCACCTCGCTCCAACCCTCCTGCTGTGGACAGGGACCTTCCGCCAGACCAGGTTGTTCTAAATGGGCTTTGAACACTCCCAGGGATGGGGCAGCCACAACTTCCCTGGGACACCTTTGCCAGGGCCTCCCCTTCTCTGCGTTCTTCTCAGAGACACCCCAAACTTCCTGAGTTCTCCAGCGAAATTCTGTCATTGAAGTCACCCCAAAATCCACCTCTGTGAACACATTCCTACTCACCTGCCCGCTGACGTTGGAAAGGCCCCTTTCCTTCCCGTCTTTTTCCAGCCAAGGAATGGAACTCCCTGAGCTGCCCGTGTTCCCTGGAGAGGCTCCGTGCCCAAGCGAGTCCAGCTGGAGATCTGTCCCCAGGCTGGAGAGTCTGTCCCCTGCAGGGTTGCAGACACGGGAACCAAGGCATTTACCAGCAGAAAATAATACACAATGGCTCCTTCTAATCCGCCTGTTTGTGGGGAAATCAGGGAGCTCCAGGCAGGGAAGGACTCCTTGCTACTTTTTACACGCCCTACTTTAAATTGGGGCTTTTAATCCGGGTTTTATGTAGCCTGATAACTGTTCCTGACCGGAAGAAGAACCTTGGATAAATGGAATTTGCTCTGTCAGGGCTCTGCCTTGCTCAGTGAGGCCACCTCAGAGTGCTGGTGCTTGGTGAGGACCATTAATGGGTTTAAATTTGACTCTGCAAGTCCCAGCATGGAAAGTGTGGCCCTTGTCCCCAGAGTTTTGCAGCTTAAAATGAGTTAATAGCACATCTCAGGCTAGATCTGAGTGCATATTATAAATGACTAATTTACTTCTCGAATTTAGCATTTCCGCTGCCTAGATTGTGATTTCTATGAATAATTTCCTGTATAAAGGTAATTTTTTTTCTCTTTCTTTGCAGTGTGAATTGAAGAAATATTTGGAAACTGAGGTGATTGTTATCTTTCTGTGCTTAGGTGTTCATGGCAGGTTTCTGGCCAACTCCTAAAATTCAGTTTCGAAGGCTGGAGGCAGCAAAAGGCAGGTTTTGTAAGGACAAAACAAGACCAATGGACATAAATTTCCTCCCAGCACATTGGGAACACTTTTCAACCATGAAAACCACCAAAGGAACCACGATGTGTGTGGATGTTGTAACTCCATGTTCAGTCCAAACATGAGGCAGCATTTCCTCTGGATTTATGGAGTTTAACGCTGCAGGGAGTTTGGGATCATACAAACTTACAACCTTATTTTGGTGGTGCCAAATCTTTTCTGACCCAGGCTTGTTTGTGGTGGGAGTGGGCTCAAGGTAAGGTCAGGGGGAATTATATCGTTTCTTTATTTCCCCTGTGTGGAATTCTCAAAAGCTAGTTGCTGGCTGGGTTGATAAATTACATCCTGCATAAATATATTGATAAATACCAATATAACTTCAGCTAAAGAAGAATCAGAGATGTCCCAAGCAGGAAAATTACTCCTTTTCCAACTTGGTTTGCACTGAGGAGGTTTCTTGTTTCAATGACTTTTTCCTTAGAATATCATCTTTTTTAGAAGCCCTGTGAAAAGCCAGGTAATAGATCCTTAAATATCCTCAGTCCTGCCCCATATCTGTGTTTTAAGATTTATGTTACAGGTACAACCAGCTCTTCCAAATGTCACCTTTTTCTCTTTTTGACCATAAATGTTATTCTATTCTTTCTGCTTTTTTTCTTTTCAGAAATTCTGTTAATGACTCAAAATGAACATGCAGCAAATAGAAGGTTTCTCTAAATTAAGTAGAAAATCCATTTTTTGCATATATTTTCTCATGTAATGAGCTATAATGTTGTCAAAGGTGATCTGATTTTCAGCCGAGGAACAGAGTTTTCTTTATTTTTGCTTTATGTATAGAGATTTTTCATATTTTATAAAAGCTGTAGGTACACGTAAAGATAAGGAAAGAGGAGGGCAGGTGTTGGTATGCTTATTGAGTAGCTGATTTACAGAAATGGGGGTCCCCTGGGCCTGACTTGCAACCAAATGACCAAAACACTTTGCCTTTTATTTATTTATCCAGCTACTTAACACTTCTTACTGTTTCTCTTAAATGAATTAATTTACCCTACAAAGCACTCCTTGCAATAATCAATGACTCATTACACTGAAAGCCCGCAGGAAATACTAATTAAATGAAAAATGTGCAAGAGGAATGTGCAACTTTTGTATTTCTAAAGACACAGATATTCAGTGCTTTCTTTTTTTTCCGAGTTCTCATAAGTTTCTGGAGAGGTTTTTGCCTTCAGCCACAGGGAGCTGAGGTGGCTTAGAGGGTGGTGATATTTCCCAGACATACCAAATCCAGTTCATTTATCATCAATATCCACAGGAAATAATAATCTGTTTATACATCACATTTCTCTGAGCTCTGCGAGGTTCTTGTTATGAATTCCTTCCAGCTGCTTTTCTCATTCCCACAGCAGAATTGCTTGGGAAGAGTTATCCCTTATCCATCACTTACTCCAACAATTATTGACTGATAGCCACTGGTAATTCCAACTCTCCAACAGTCTTTGATAAAGATTTTGTGTTGTTATTATGCTCTAAAATGTCTCCTCAGCCATAAAGGCCTTGAACTCCAGGCTGGGTAGCTGAAACAGCCACCTTTTTGGGACCTTTGAATAGGAAGAGTTTAATAATACAGAAGATGAAGGTTTTATAAGGATGGAAATGCCAAAAATGAGTGTGGGTTCAAATCTCAAAACCCTTGGGAGGTGTTGTGCCCCACTCCCTTTGTTGAGGGGATGTCTGGAGCAACCGAGGTTTCTTTTATCCCAACCAATGATTTTTGGAGAAAGTAGGTTCAGCCAAGCCATGAAATAAAGCAATCAGAACAAGGTAAAGGAAAAAAAAACCTCCAAACCACCACCAGCACCAAAAAACCCTAATAAAGAAAAAAAAAACAGTGGCCAAACTCCTTTCCTTCAGATCCTTTGCACTGCTGGATTTGTAGGATACCAACTTTCTGTTCTGGTTTGTTCCTCCCAAATCCTCCCTCTGATTTGTTCATCCCTCTAAATTTCTTTACATTTGTTGCAGATTTATGTTTTCTTGACCACCAGTCCCTATCTGCACTCAGGTGCATTCAGGTGCTGCTGCTCCCTTTTAGTTTAGCAGGTGACCCAATGCCAGCCTGGGCCACTCCCCATGCTGCAAAGGGTCAAGCCACAAACACCAAAAATAATTATTTTGCTTTTTAAGTAGCATGGGAAAAGAGGGAGAATAAGAGCGGAATGAATTCCCTACTCAGCTTTAAGGCAGCAAGAATTTAAGTCAATTTAGCTCCCCGTGCTAATTAATACTCCCAAAGAGCTGTAAATGTAAATGTAAAATGTAACAACAGAGAGGATGAATTATTTAAAGTGGAGGTGACCAAGAGAAATCTGGATGAACACGACACTGGCTCTGCTTTTGGTTTTCAGGCAATAAATTGCATTAAAAATGGTGGCAATGCATTGAAGATTTTGGTAAAACTTTGTTCTCAGCTGTAAGGAGCTGGGTTTCTGTAGGGATATCCTGTGATGCACAACAGGGGAGGCAGGGCTGGAAGGGTAAATTAGGGAGAAAAGATGATTTCAATCCCAAATTGATGAAACTTGAGATAGAAATACCTGTTTTAACCCCTAACTCTGGGTTTTTAGAGAGAAAAAAAATGGTGGCAGTAATGCACTGAATTTATTTATTCTGTGAACCAAGAGCTGGATGTTTTCTTTGGTCCTTTGTAATTTTATTGAAAGAAAATTATAGAAATCTTTTCAGTGCTTCAGGGGATTGATACAGGTTACATTCCTGGCTTTGATACAGGTTACATTCCTGGCTTTCAGTCTAGTTTCTCCCTCACCAGCCTTTAGAATTCAGTGGGACTCATGGATTGCAGCATTTCAGGAATTAGGCCCTAAATTCTGATGCCTACAAAACATAAAAGAGCTTGAATTGTGTATATTTTTCCCTCAACCTGCAATATATTCCTTGAAGATGATAGAAAAAAAATTCATATAAAATTGTCTCTTTATTTGGAGACACTTCAATATCAGAGGAGATTTGCTCCCAGCAAAGAAAACATTTGTTACAGAGCTAAAAATGTTTGATATGCTGCTGTATCAGATAAAGTTTGTTAGTGCACAGTGCTGATAATTGAAGAACTCGCAGGATTTTCAGCAGTAAAAGATCCCCAGTGAGTGCTAAGCTCAGTGGGAAAATGTGATGTATAAATCTGCAGTGAGAGCAGAGGAACAGGAGGGGAGCAGCTCTGTGCTCAACCCTGGGAGCCCCAAAGCACCACTGAAGGACGTTAAAGAGAAAGAAAAGGGAAGAGATTATATCTTGGGGCATAAAAGCTGTTTTCAAAGAGTTTTCTTGTTAAATATAACGTTGGACAAGAGCCCACGGAAATTCTCAACTCACTGGAGACTCCTGCTGTCGCTTGGCATGGTGTGGTCTAGAGGAGGAATCAGCCCCTAGCCTGCCTAGTCCTGGAATATCTAATTCCATGAGGAGAAGTGGTCACTGGAGCTATTGAGAGAGATAGGAAAGGCCCAGGCAGGAGAACCACGGCCAAAGCTGATGGATAAACTGGGTTTGTGTGATGGGCTGAGGAACATCAACTTGTGAGGAACTGGTGGCTACCATGAGGGTTTGTCATGTCCAGAGTCATCCAGCCCTGGAGGATTTCCGAAGGAATGATGAGGGTGAGCCTGGAAAGAGCCAGAGAGGGAACGGCAAAGCCACCAGAGGAATGTGACAGCAAACTCCAGAGAGCCAAGGCAGTGCCACAGAGGGGGAGGCCTCTCAGGCACCTGTTGTGACAGCTGTGACTAAGCATACAATGACCAGATCAGGGTGAATAATGAGACAATCTGCTCATTTAAGAGTGGATATACAAACCCAGCAGGGACATGAAACTGTTTTGCTTTGTTTTACTGATAATGTGTTATTGGAGTCATGTCTCTGGCTGTGTCCTAGAGTGGGTTCAAAACAATTACTTACATAACGCAGGATGTATTTAAGTCAGGGAAAAGCAGGGAGGGAGAAATGTGTGTATCTCAATTTCTGGTTAAGAAGGAAAATGAAATTATGTTTTTTCCCAATAGATTTATTGATTTCCATTTTTCTGGCACAGGGATCTCCATATCAAGGGCTGGAGGATTTTACAAGGATCTTCCTTGTAAAACTTGAGCTGGAACGTAATCAATGAACAAGACTAAGCCGTGTATCCATCCCTTCCCAGCTGCTGGTTCCTACCCAAATAACTGCTAATTATTCTAATTGTAAACTCCTTAAAAATAACTTCATCAGTGTGTTCTCCAAAAGTTGGAGTCCATCTCTGGATGCCTCCAGCCTGGCCCATGGAGGCCAGGCAATATTTGGTGCAGCCCCTGAAGTTGTCCCTAGAAGGGTAGAGCTCTCCTTTAGGAGTGGTCAGGTGTCTTCTGGATCAACTTTGGGGTTGATTTTGAGGTGGCAAATGTGTTGCTTTCACAAAATTTCATCCCTAGGTGAAAGAAAACTGTATTTGCTGCTCACTTACAGAGCAGAGTAACATGCAGGACAACAATGGGGAAAACAAAAGCAAAAATAAAACTCCAAGAGGCAAGAAATAGCAGAGTCCAGGGCAGCTGCTCATGCTGCAAACCTGATTCACAAGTAATGGCATTCCATGCAACAGTGACCACCCCTGCTTTAATTTCCAATGAAAACCATATTGAGAAACTTGGGACACAAAGACAAGATTTGTGGAATGTAAATACCTGGTGGGTGCAGCCAACCAGCACAAAATACCTTTGGAGGGAGCTGGAGCTCAGTTCCTGCTGGAGTTCCCTGTGCCTACAGATCATCAGGTACAGGGAGTAATTACAGCAGGGTTTGTCAACTAATTTGGTGGAGGGGTGAATTCTTTATCTATTAATCAATGTAGGGAAGCATGAAGCACCTATAAACCATTCATCTCACTTTAGCTTCTTGTTTACCTTTAATTAGAGTTGTTCTGGTTTGATTGGGAAAAATGGAGGTACCTTGGAATAGAGAGGTGTCAGCTGGAGCATCTTGGACAGCACTTCCTGCTGTGGGATCCTCAGGGAAATGGGTCGAGTTGTTTGGATTTTTATTTCCAAAATGAGCACCCATAAATTGCTCACAGGCTAAGACCCCTAAATCTGAGGTAAATAAAAGGGATGGTCACAGTGCCAGCACCTCACCAATGAGAAGGCAGTTTGTAGCAGCGTGAATTAATTCATTTTTCATTTACAGCTGCAGTGGGTCACCCCTCTTTCCTCAGTTTCCCCATTCCTTTATTGCTATATTTATGTACAAGGAGGATATTTATTAGGAAAACTTTATTTCTTCACCTATTTCGTTATCTACAGTTGAAACAGAGTGAGACCAATGTTTTTATTATTATTATTTTTCTAATCCCTTGCAAAATTGTTTACCTTTTCTTCCTACAACTTCCATGGGGACTACAGGTAGGGCTGCAACACCTATACAGAATTATGGGATGTTTTATAACACGTGTACTGTGTGATGCAGATAAATGCAACTGCAGGCACAGAAAGCCCCAGTGGGTCACTTACATTTAATTTCATTTTAGCTTGACTTTAAATCGATGATATTTTATTTTTTTTATAAGAGAATTCTTTAAAATGCTTTTATAAAATGGAAAGTCCTGGTTAAGCCTTGGAGTCCTACATGCAAGTGTGGAAAACTGCAGCTTCACTAAAAACCGTGCAGTGAATGTGCCTTTCCTTGGTGCATGCTTATTATGGGTAAATATTGTTCTCTGGGTAGTGCCTAGAAATTGTAATTAATTTCAAACATGCCCTCTTTTTGTCCACGTATGCAGATTTCAAATCTGTGCCTCCGCCGGTTTTGACACCGTGCAATGAAGCATCCGAGCTCTCAGATGTCTGGCTCTTCCGAGTTGTGAAATGAGAAAACAAACAAACCCAACCATCCCAGCCCTGTCAATCTACTTCTCAGTGGACAGATGCCCTGGTGCCAGAAAAGCTTCATCCCATGATCCCACGCCTCTTGGCAGTGCCAAAAAAAACCTGGAGATCTACTGGACGCAAAAGCACGATGGTTCCTCACCTCCAAAAATTGGTGTTTATGGCCAGGCTGGAGTTCCTGGTTGAGGCTGGGTGGGGAAATGTGTGCAGCCTCTTGTTCTTCCATGAGTAAGGGGCTCCTGGTGTCCCAGACAATCCATCTGAGCTGCTCCTGGAGCAAGGTGTCTCTGGGCAGTGATGGTTTAACGGGTGACAGTCCAGGTTTGTGCATTGAGGTTTCTGGAACGAGCTGGGTACGTTGGTAGAGTTTGTGGATTGTGTTGGTATCACTAATTATGGTTTTAAATATTTTATTGGGTGCTTATCTGCTGGGAATTGGCTAAATTTTCTAAGGAAAATGGAGAGTTTTTGTGTTAACAGAGACAGCTCTATGTGTTGTCTATGGCCAGGTCCCCATGAAGGCCATCACTGGAGGTCCCAGCCCTGGTGTCCTGTTGGGCACAGGATTTTTTGGAGGGGGACGAGGCTTCGGGCTGGTCTATCCACACCTTGGTGGGCACAGTTCCAACAAAGCCCAGCCTGGTGCTGCCAAACCCCCCAGGATGCACAAAACCACTGTGGAAGCCTTGCAAGGTGGGTTTAAAACCCTGCAGGTCCCACTGAATTTATTGTACAGCAAACTGGCCCTGAGTGAGCCAGTGACCTGCTTTGGCACTGACGAGGGTTTTTTTTTTGGCTAACGATTTGTTTTCAGTGTCACATGTGGCATCCCAAGAAGCTGCAGCATTCAGGCCTTTTTAATGAATTCCTATCCCTTGCATATTAGTGGGAATATTTCCACTGCAGCAAACACCATAAACAGTTTCCACACTGGGGTGTGTTATACTGCCACTAGAATTGGTTCTTCTGATGGTTCATTTCTTTTATGCTGAGAATTCAGGACCAATTCAGCTCGGTTTTATGCATCATTAGAGATTTACAATTACTTTGCTATAGTTTCTTTCTGGAAGCCTATCTCTCATGGTTAATGCTATGGGAGCCCTGTTGTGTAGAGGCAGCTATGAGCTACCTTATAGCAATAAAGCATTTGAGAAGGATTTGGAATTATGAGTGGCTAAATTCTCCATGCAGCGCCTGCAATGCTGTTATCCCTTGCTGAGCTTGGGTTGAAACCCTTTTTTTTCTTCTCCCCAAATTAGAAAAAAAAAAAAAAAGTGCTGTTTCTTTGAGAGGTTTTGAATCATTTACGTGTAATTTTTTTTGTTGAACCGCTGCAGTCAGAAATGAGGAATTGTGCGAATTTCCATTTGGATTTCATGATCCTTAAAATACATTTAGGTTGTATTAGTATATAATGAAAAGAAGGCCTCCTCTTTTTTTTTTTTATCTCACTTTTTAAAAGTCTAATCATTATTTGGGACTTTATTTTGGTTTTTGTATTTTATGTGTGTTGCTAAAGCCAGTAAATTTTGCAAGCTTTGCCCTTGCACAATAAGCAGTGGATCTGCATGTGTTATAATCCACATAACTCACATTTTACATAAATACACTATTGCACTGAAACAAACATGATATGCAATGAATAATATGGGCCTGATCTAAAGGCCATTAAAATCAATGAAAAGATTTCAAATTAACTTTTATAGCCTTTAGATCAGGCTCTAAATGGGCAAATTACAGTTATGGAGTTTCCCATTTACATACCTGTGTGCTGCATTTAATGTATTTTATGGAATTGAAATTACTTGGTCCTCTTTTTCATGCTTTTTTAGGCTAAGAATTTGCCAAGGGCATCAACAGCAGTTTTCCCAGGCACCAGCACAAGGATTATGTAGTCAATCCACAGATGACTCAAATCTTTGAAGAAAAGGACATGGTTATCAGAGAGGCTTTGACGACAGCAAGGACGGGTGTGCTATCTGCCTTTTTCCATCAGAGATTCCCATTCTCTCTCATTAACATACTCAGGACATCAGCACAGCCATCAGCCCGAGGGAATTGCTTCCAACTTTTAAGGGAATATGCACAAGACCTCACCCCTGTGTTATTTCAGACAGATCAAACCAGCTTTGCCTTGTGTAAGGTGAGAAGGAAGGCTGGGGCACAGCAGCATTAGGGGAGGGATTCAAAGGTTGCAGGGAATTTTCAAATCCATTGTTATATCTTGGTAATCTTTCTTCCTTTACAGGGTTCTTCAGTCCCACCGAGGATGTGATGGCTGTGAAAGCTGCTGCTGCTGTAAGTGGGAAAAGGAGATGCCTTTACCTGCTCTCTCCCAATGCCCTGTAATGAAAAATGCTTTTGGAGCAACACTGGAAACAAGCCATCAAAATATCTGATTAAACCTCTTAGGAAACTCTCACTAATCACCTTCTCTGCTCTTGATGGAAAGTATTTATGCATTATAAATATACTTACTATGTGTGTGTGCTCCATAAATCACACCCAGCACTTGTATGTGATGTATAAGCACATTCTATAGAACACACACAAATACAGATGCCAAGCTCCCACAGAGTTCATCACTGGAAAATGTTTGAAGGATCTGATCCTTAATATTTAATGAGCAAGATGCTATTTCCTTCCTCAGCTTTTATCTCTGGTTTGGCATAGTCATTAAATTTGTTGTTTCCTTGCAAGATTATATAATTTATGACCTAATTTTAGACTTCTGTGTAACTGTGTTGGAACACCGGTGGCGTATCCCGATTTCTTCACACGGAGTGTTCCAGCATTAGACACCAGCTCCAACACGACTTCTGTGAGCTGCCCGTCAGCAAGGAGTCACAGGCATGAAAGGAAAACAGCCCAACAATACTCAGGCAGCATTACAGGATTAGTTTGTGAGGTTTTTTGCCCTGTAAAAAATATGATTTAGCAGCATTTCCAAAGCCGTCTGCGGTGCTGGCAGGAATCCCCAGGTAAGACAGGCATCACCCAGCAACTCCTGTTCCTGAAAATATTCTCATGCAGCTGCTTCTGGTTTTCAGACTGCTCTGGGACAGCAGCCTGCAGTGCAGGGAGGGGTGTCTGGAGGTGGGAAAGGATGGCACTCCTGATGATGATTTAAAACCACTGCCAGCCCCTCACCCTCTGGGATTTCCTCCCAGCACCAGCCTCACTGATGGGCTGATTTTTTGCTGCACAAGGTGTTGCTGGATAACTCCAAAATGAATGATTCTAAAGCTGCAGCCAACCTTTTCTTTTTTTTTTTTTTTGTGTTTTCTGTGTGTCCAGAGTAATTCAGAGACACTGTAAATAGTGCCATGTGCTTCAGGTATTTTGTCAATTTAAACCATATTGTTGGGACCAGTCTTTCATCAAATTTAATATATTGGCTGTTGTATTAATGCACTTTGGGAGAATTTTATCCTGGTGTTCCATAGGGAAGTGGCTTGTGGTTGAGGAAGGATTTGACTTTTCTTTTGTGCCTGCAGTGCTGTTTGGAGGAGTTTTCCTCTTTCTACACTTTATCCTGGATATCCAGCCCGGATGGCAGAGTTGGGGTGCTGAATCCTCAGATCAGCAGCAGGAACACAAGGGACACCCCTCTAACACAACAACTCCATGTGCAGGATGAGGGGGGTGCCTACATGAAAGAAAAAGCATTCTCATGAAAAGGAGACATTAACTCTTGGATTAAGGAAAATTGGAGAGTTTGTCTGCCTGGCTTTAATGGAGCAGTTCCAGGAAAGCAGCAGAGAACAAAGTGTTTTCAGTATCACATAATTCAAGAGTAAAATCATAATTCCAATTACCATTGCAGCCACTTCTGGCCTTGGGAAACCTATGCTAATATTTATTATTATATGATTGACCTCTGATTTCTTCATCATTTACATTAGCAACCCTGATATTCTTAGTAACATCCTTTAAATCATAGAAGCAGGAGTCAACAGTGCACGATGAAGTCACATCCTGCAGATTTTTTATTTACTTAGTCCGTTTTTTTCCTGGTTAAATAACACTGTGTGATGCAGAATCTCACCTCCACGGGGCCTCTAGGGGGGTATATAGTCATGGAATGCATTTTCTATAATTTCACAAAATGAGTCAATCCTATCAGAAGCACAAACAGTTTTACAAAGTCAGTATTTCACTGCCATCGCTGCCTGACATCATCTTCCATACAGCACAAGAAAATATTTACTTGGCTCTTTGACGTGAATTGTCACAAAGTCTTTGGAACAAAAACCAAAAAGTGAAAATTAAAATGGAATAACTTGACTTAATGAATTGAGCCTCTTTTCTATTTGCTGGATTTAGATGTCAGATGATTTCTTAAAATGTTTGGGATGGACATGGACAGCTCCAATCCCTGTTCTTCAGTGAGGTGCCCACACACGGATCACAGAGTCGCCCAGAATACCCAAAGCTGGAAACTAATCCTCTTCTCCATCATCTAAATATTTTCTTTGCATAAGTGAGCATTTCTCTGGATGAATTAAGACACTGCATTAATTTTCCAGGTGCACGTGAGGTGCCAAGGGCAGCCTGGGGCTTCTCGCTGCCTTCAGCAGAGTTAATAAAATTGTATTTATCCACAAAGAGACTGATTTTCAGATTGTTTTGGGAATGCATCAAAAAGTTTAAATTCTCTGCCTCCTATATCCACTGCTCATCTCCCTGCCTTGATGCAGCTCCTGCTGTTGTTCACTTCCAGAGAGCACAGCCAGGGGCTGTTCAGCATCTCCTCGGGAAATGTTCCTCATCTGTGGCACCCATCCGGAGAGGGCTGTCCTTGATCATCCTTGTCTCTCATCCATCATTTTTTACTGGAATTAAATGCTTCTGAGCTTACACTGCCTTAAAGGGTTTACCTGGCTTAGTAGGTGACAGGATTTGGGATATTTCAGATAGATTTTGAAACAAATTTTTAAGGTTTGTGAGCCTTAACCAGTTGCCAGGCAGGTGGGTCTGCTTCCCCTCTCTGTGCATGTAGCCCTAAAAACCCTCTGATTTCTGGATGTCACTGAGGGAGAAGGGTCAGAGCAGTCCAGATCCTGTTCCTGAAAGCTGTCAGTGTGTAAAAACCATCACCAGTTTCTGTAATGACACAGGTTACAGCACCAAACACCTGCGGGGAAGCTCCTCAGGCAAAATTCCCCTCGGCTCCAATCAGGATTTTTGTGCTCCTGGCTGAAGAGGCACTTCTAATCGACTGCTAAGAGACTTATTAGCAATGTAAAAAGGAATTGGATGCAAGGAAAGTGTTCTTCCTGGCAGAAATGTGCTTTGTAAAATTAGTTTTGCTGACAGGAGTAATTGGGTTAAACTCCTCGTGACTTGTGGGTGCTATTTGTTGCCTCTTATCTTACCCAAGCAAAGGGTACCAAACACTTAGTAAATAATTGTTTCCAAAGTATTGGGTTTTTTTTTTTTTTTCTCTCTATAAATTCTTTAGAGAAAAGCTGGTTTCTAATCCTTTCTCTGCCAATGCTTTTACTGCCTTTCCCCACTCTAGATATATTTTATTTCCTCTCTTTGGATTTTGATAATTCTTAGATATTATAAAAACCTCTTTTAAGGGGGCGTGCAGAGCTTTTGCTCAGACTGGGAAAATCATTCCTAGAGCTTTAAGAACTGGAGAGAGAGAGAAACTACAACTTGCAGGGATGGTGACTTCATCGTTGCCCTGTGCAGCCCATTCCAATGCTTTACACCCTTTCCACGAAGAAGAAAGATTCTCTAAAATCCAATGTAAGCCTCCCCTGGTGTAACTTGAGGCCGTTCCCGCTCCTCCTGTCCCTGTTCCCTGGCAGCAGAGCCCGATCCCCCCTCACTGCCCCTCCTGGCAGGGAGTTGTGCGGAGCCACAAGGTGCCCCCTGAGCCTCCTTTTCTCCAGGCTGAGCCCCTTTCCCAGCTCCCTCAGCCCCTCCTGGTGCTGCAGCCCCTTCCCAGCTCCTTTCCCATCTCCGGACACGCTCCAGCCCCTCAAGTTCTCCCTTGCAGCGAGCGACCCAACACCAAACTGCATCCGAGGTGGCTTTTTCCTCCTAAAAAAAAAAACAAACCAAAAAACCCGAAATAAATCTCTGATTTTTGAGGCGGCCCTTCCCAGCAGAGCCCGGGAGGGGAATGTTTGGGTTCGGGAGCGGCCAGAAGGAGCTGTCAGGGCCGGGCGGGCTGCGAGCCGCGCTGGCACCGCTCCCTCTGCGCCGGGCATTGCTGCTCTGACAATTTTTGGCTCCTTTAGGCTCCGCCGGAGCTGCACGGAATATGTAATGCTCTGCACCGGGCTGACAGGGACCTTGGGTGCGGATCGCGAGGAGAGGTCCTCTCCCTGCACCACTTTGGTTTTTGCGCTGCTCTGAAATTCCTTGTTCCTGCAGCTCCTGGAAAGCCAGAAGAGCTCTCTCTAGATTTACTTCCCGGATGCCTTTTTCTCCTCTGCTTACAGCTATAAAAGCAGCTTTTCATGCTCCAAATCAGAGATAACTGGAAATCCCTGCTGAAGAAATAAAACACGTTGCTAATCAAATTGTGGTGCAGGAAGCAGCCTTCAGCCAGTGCAGTTTTGAGAGCTATTTTTAGACTATATTTTTATTTTTCACTCCATATGGGAAGTCGAACCCATATGGTTTGGGAGAATGGAAGGTTGTGCTTTTATAGTGATCTCACAAACCATCCCAGCTCAGCTTTGTCCTTAAACTCCTGATTAAATCCAATTGTCTGAGGTGGGACTGTAGCACATCAGCTGCTCCTGAGGCTGTACCAGCACAATTCCCTCCTGGGGTGTAAAACGGTTCTACATTTGTTAAACCAGTCTCCAGCTGACTCAGCTCTTCTCAGTTACAACTTCTCTCATTCTTACACTTTCCTTTTTTCCTTTTTAATTTCTTCATCTCTTCTGCAATGTTCTGATGCCCTGATGGATGTGTTTGGTCCAGGATGCAAAGCTGAGCATCCGCAGCCATCCCTCTCCTGCTCTTCACAGTAGATGTTGCTGTCTTCCAAATATCTAGATTAATGTGATTTTGAGGAATAGGACTTTATTCCGCCCACAACACCGTGGCAAATTCTGAGTGTGCTGATGAAGCAATAATTGGCTAGAAAAGGTATTTTTCCCTCTGTCACCCTAAATGTATAAAATTGGAAATGTATCCTCAGTGTTCATCCACCAGAATATCCACTTTATTTGTTTTGAAAGATTCTTGTGATACTGAACCAAAAATTATGTGTCTTCTAAGGAATTTTGTGGCATGGTTTAAAACACCAACAGGAAATTTCTAATGTGGTAAATTCCAGAGGATCATTTGATGAGTTTTTCAATTGTAATCCTGGAGTTTCTTCCCTTTGCAGTTTTTTAAAAGGTGGAATTAAACAAACCCAAATGGCAGGAAAATGCAGCTAGTTGTTTTTATAGGTAAAGTAGTGAGAAGAGGCTCAGAAACGTGGGTGATTTGGTTTTGTGGATATGGTGGTATTGGGTTGAAGGTTGGAATGGGTGATCTTGGAGGTCTTTTCCAAACTTAATGATTTTGTGATTCTGTCGTGTGAATTACAGAGACTCAAGGTAGCAAACACCCCGTGGAGCTGCTCTGACTAAAGCAAAAGTAATTTTCTGTGTTCCTTTTGATTCCAGAGTTGTTTTCAACCTCAGTGTAGAAACAGAGCTAAGGAAAGAGTGGGGCATTGACAGTTAATATTTTTATGCTTTTCTTTTTTTCTTAGGAAAAAATTCCCCCCTTTTTGAGGGGACAAAGTGCAACGGGAATAGGAGAATTCCTTGCAGCAGAAGGATGGGCAGCATGGAGATTTCTGAGATGGTTTGGATGTCACTTCCATCAAGTAGAAGAGATGTTATGCTAAAACTGTTCATGAAAACTGAGACCTCATGGATTACTTTGTTGGAAAGCCAAGAAAACAACCACTGATTTTTTCCCCAGAGCAGAGATCTTGTCTTAGAGGAGAAAATGAGAAAACAACCAGGCCCCAAAAGAAGGAAAAGGGGAAAACCTGAGATTAGAGCAGAGAAAAAGTATCAAAATTTGTAAAAAATTTGATGAAGCCCTAATTGTATCCAAAATCCATGATTGTTTTGAAATCCAAAGAACTACTGTCACATTATGTGCTCGGAGGAGCTCTGTACCCAGAAAACCCTCATCAATTGTGTCCCACTTTCAAAAGTACAGTCTAAAACATTCTGAAATCCCAAAAGACAGGAAAAACACCTGGATTTATGATGCTTGGGAGTATTGGAATTAGATGCAAGAAGCTGGGTTTTCCCAGGAATGTTATTCTGGAATATTTGAGTAACACAGGTTCTGGCACAGGTGCTGGGGGTACGGGAGCACTGTGAGGGGGGACTCTTGATCTCACTGCTTTTCCTGCACGTCCCTTGGCAAATTGGAGCATCGTGGTCCCAGTAAATCCAGCCAGGAATCTGCCAGTGGCTTCAGCAGAGCTGGAATTCCATCCCAGTGTGACACGGACTGGTGACGTGGAGTGATGTCAAGCGACTGATGTAGAACTGGAAAAATTCCTTGTCACGTAACTGGTCCCATCATGTTCTCAAATTTCACCTGGGTTTTTTTTACCAAGTTTCCATTCCCATTGCAGTTATATGGATAATATGTTAAGGCATTATCCTTGAAAAAGTAAAGAAATAATTTCTTTAAGAGATGGGCAATCTGTAGAAGATATTTGTGTAATTTTGCATTCTAAATGTGATTTATATTTATAAATAAATTTGCATAAGGTCTCCAGCTCTCGATGTCATAGTTCTAAGAAATGTAAATTATTTTTACAGCTAAATAAAAGCCATACAAAGCTGCCAGGAGAGAATAATGAGATACACATTGTACCATGCAGCCATGATAAATCCAGCAGCACCATAGTTACAGCCAAAATGGGAGGCCATCAGAAACCAGGGAATATCAGCACATTCCTATGATTTTGCAGACTAATCTGAACTGGGGGAAACTCATGACACAGGTTGGCAAGGGAAAATATTTACCTGCAAGATAAACAGACCTCTAAAATGAGGAGGAATGGCTGGTTTAGATGGCAGGGGTTTTATATAGTTATTGTATTATTTATACAGTATATTTATCAACCATATTTGGACCAGGCTCTGCATATATGCAAAATAAATACACCAGAGTTCTTGTAACACGGGGGTTTGCAAATGATTGGGGGGGTGGGGGTGTTCCCAATGATGTACAGGCTTGAAAAAAATGTGGTTTAGCCATGAGGGTGGCACCAGGGAGAAGGGATATTGGGATCCCTCAGTCAGTAAAAGACTCCAAATGCCACAGATCTGGATTAACCAACAGATTAAAAACTGAGTCCCCCTCATCAGCAATTAACTCAAACACGAGGAGACAATTATCCCAAATGAGGGTGTGAAAAACCCCAGCCGATTGTGGCCAAATAAGGGTAAATAAAAGGTGCAGAGAAGGCTCAGCCTCTTTTCCTGAGGAAGAAGTTTAGGGAATAAGTTGTATGGATTTTCAAAAGGACAAACCTTACATTCCATGGCCTGTTGTGGCTGCTGCAGGTAGGTCTCAGCATTCTCTGGTTTTATCTCAGACCATGTTTTCCAGTAAAACTGGGGGTCTTGCAGTGCATTTTTGTTGTTTGTTTGCTGCTGGAAAAGTGTAAATCTACCCTCCTCTTCAAAACTTGTGTAAAATTCACTAAAGCTGATATTCGCAGTGTTGCTGGCCTGTTTGCTGGGTTATGGTGGTCTTGCTTTAATTAAGCTCAGTATTAAGGTCAGGCAGGGTCAGTATTAAGCTTTGTATTAAAGTCAAGCACTCCAGGAGTCGCTTGATGATTTTGGAGGTCTTTTCCACCCTGATGATTCCAGGATTCCAACAGGGGCTCTCCAGGAGCTGGGTGGCTGTTCCCAGGCCCTTTGGAGAGGAGCAGGGGTGATGAAGGGATGTGTCCCTGGATGAGTGCATGACCACGTGGAATTCTTAGGGGCAGCAGCTGGGAGGGGCTCTCCTGTAGAGCCTAAATTTTGCAGAGTGCTTGTTCTGGAGCTGCCACTTTCCAGTTTTATTTTGTGGCCAAATGTGTACAGCAAACCTGGTGTGTTGGGCTCTGCCGCTTTTCCCTTTGGGATTTCTCTTCCACGGACAAAAAAAAAAAGAAGCACTGGTTTTGTGCTAAATTTTAAGCTGGGACCAGGCATCTTAAATGGCAGCTGTGTGATTCTGAGCACCTCGCTGAGGAGGTGCTGAGCTCCTTAAGCCCTGTGGGCCCTCAGCATCCTGCAGGAGGGATCCCTGTGGGCTCCGTGCTCCCAGGGGTGTGGGCAGCGGTGGCAGAGAAAGGGGACAGCCAAAAACTCCTGTCAAAAGCAGAGCTTTGTTCTGCTGAATGGGGCAGAGAGCCTGGCCAGCCCTGTTGACTCCTAAGGACCACTCGTGTGCCTTAATTCAGGCAGTGCCTGAATGCTTTTAACTGCGTGGGATCAGCGCAAACATCCCTGAATGTCAAGTTCTCTTCTGTGGGTGTTTTCTAAAGCTAAAGACCACCAGGCATTAAAAACCCAGTTCTGGGCTTTGGAGGTGCTGGGGCATCTTCTTGCCTTTTTGTAATGGTGAATGTCTTCACCTTAAAATAAAATGTCATTATTTCCGAGATGTTGGAGCAGAGAAAAAGGGAGTGCTGTGAACTTAATGCCCTTGGAAGTTTTAAGTGATATTAAAATGTCCGTAACTTAAAAAAAAAAACCTCAAAACTAAAAAAACCACAACAAAATAATGCTGTTTAGAAATGTTTAAAACAAAAAATCATGCTCAGCAGACAGCTCTTATGACAAGGCTCTGCCCAGAGTGAATTTTTATGCTTGAGTTATAAACCCTTGAAAAATGGGGATCCTAATACAAAAGCTGACACAGCTTTAACTAAAGCAGCTCTAGTAAGTGCTGCTATAATTATTTGCTCATTAATTACGAATTTTGCAAGACATGAGAGTAACACAAATTGGAAAATAGGAATAATTATCAGTAATAACGCCACAGAAGCTGGACACATTGAAAGTATCTTCCTCTTTAAATTTAATAATAGCAAGACAGCTAGAAAACTAATAAGAAATACATAATTGAAAATTAACCTTGCAAATCTGCTGCTAATAAACCATGGTACTCTTGCACTACAATAATTTTACACAGCCCTTAATTTGCATTTGAAGTGTTATTCCAGGTAACACTTTGTGCCTTCACAACAATTAACGTGCCTTTGAATGAAAACAAAAACGCCAAGGTTGGATTTGGGATAGCTGGGGAGTAGGGAATGGTGTATCCCGTCGTTTTTAGCAGCTCGGAGCTGGGATGGCTGGAAATCGAAAGTACAATGGGGATTTTTGTGCTGTGGTGCCTCAAAGCTGTTCTGTTGTTGCTGAATTCGGGCATTGTGGTGTTTCGTGCTCTCTCCCTCCCCTTGTGCGATCCAGCACTCGGGCTCTCGCATCACTCGCAGTTCCTCATCCTCCGAGGTGTGAGACTCGATTGCTTGGGGATGATTTAAACATCCAGGGCACTGGGAACGGGGAGTGTGTGCTCCCTGAACTCCCCTGCTGCAGCCCAGGCTTTTCCTGGTGTGCTCCAGTGGTTTTCATGGATCTAACGGGAGCAGTGCTGGATGCTCTGGGATTTGCTGGGCAGGGGGAGCCAGTGCAGCCTCTGGCTTAATGAAAGGAGCTGCTGGCACCTCGTGCCTGAGGTTTTTTCCCCACTCAAAGGGAAGTGGCACTTCCTTATGAATGTTTTATATCTGTTACCAATCGACAAAAGCCTCCAAAAATCCTAAATCAATCAATTTGCATGTAGAGATGAAGAGAATTGTTTACTCAAAACGCAGACTGAGTCAACTGCTCTTGCTAAGTATCTCCCACTCATAAAATAAACCTGATATATATCTCTGCCTGCACAGAAAACTCGGAGCCAAGAAGTGTTTAGCAATTTTGGAGCTCGTATCTAGCGAGCTCTGAGTGCTCAGCTGAAAAAAAAGGGATAGATCCTAGGAAAAAATCATCAGGCTTGTATTATATTGGGATATTAATGGCAGTGGAGCTATATCCAGGCACTCAAAGTTGTGTATGACCGAGCAGCTTTAAAAAAAAAAATAAAATAAAAATAGAAAAAATAACCCAGAGACCTCCAGTGTTTGGCATCAGAGTGGAGGAACATCGTACACAAACAATTGGGTTAAGAGTGTGCACTCCAAACAGGGTTTCTGCACAATTCCAAACTCCATCAAGGGCTGCATGTAAAATGTTGGCTTCTTTGTGCAAACCCACAAATCCTGGGGAAAAGGCCACGCAGGGTCAGCATTTCAGCTGTTTGTCTGCTCACTTTATGTAAGAGGTTAGCAGCAGTGTGCTTTTTGTCCCAAGCCAGCAATAGCAGGAACAGCTTGTTTCTCAAAGGGCTGGGGCTCCCCTTGTAGTGCTGGAGAAGGGGTCCCGAAATAAACCTCGGATGGGGAGAGTCTTTGATTTGACCTCTTCTCCATTTAATTGGCTGCAAGTGTGTGTTTGATTCCTGTTGCTCCCCTCAGCCTGTGAAGCTCAAACACCGCCAGCACAGGTATTTTCCCTTTGGTTCAAGGTGTTCCAGGGAATTACGAATACATGGCAATGTGGGAAAATAAGGAATTTTGGGTGCCCAAGCTTTTCCTCTGGAAGAGCTCGAGGGGTTGGATGGAAAACAAACCTTCCATCTGCTCACAGCCCCTGGGTGGAGGCCCAGCAGGATCCCAGGTCCCCGTGGCTTCAGCCCAGGGAGGGAGGAGATGGAGATTTCTCCTTCCAAATACCTTTGGAATCGAGTGCATAGTGAAAAACAGAAAAATGAAAAATTCCTTTACAATCTCTTCTACTTTGGGGCAAAGCTCTTGGAGAATTGGAGTAGAGCTCAGTGTGAGGGTGGGGAGGCCCTGGCACAGGGTGCCCAGAGAAGCTGTGGCTGCCCCTGGATCCCTGGCAGTGTCCAAGGCCAGGTTGGACAGGGCTTGGAGCAAACTGGGAGAGTGGAAGGTGTCCCCGCCCATGGCAGGGGTTGGATTAATTGATATTTAAGATCCCTTCCGACCCAAACCATTCTGTGATTCCATGATTTGTGTGACTCCAATGTGACCAAGTTGAAACTTGCTGATGTGAGGGAGAGATTTCACTTGATCCATGAGGATTTGGAAATGGAAGAGAACAAGGATGGGAGTTCACAGCTTAACCCTGGTCAAGGTTTAACCACTACATTTGTGAATGAAAGGATTGATGATAAGAGAGGACCAGGGAAGGGCTGTGGAAGGCTGGGTGGATAAACCTGAACTTCCCAGTGTCTGTAGGTCCTTCTGAGAGCTCCCTGCAAGCCCAAAGGGAGTTTCGAGGCTGTGCAGATCAGAATCTCAGCCACCCCATGGCACATCTTTAGCAGAGACAGCCTTGAGAGCCACTTGGATGAGGAGGAGCAGGGAATGGGCAGCCACAGAGCCAGCCTTGGGAAAAAGGAGATTGAAAATACCCTCTCCTTCTGAAAATCAGCAGACTGGGGGTGAAATGTGCCTCTAATGCTGCTCCTGAGGCTGCCTCTGCCAGTGAATCCCAATCAGTATTCTGTTCATCCCTGCTTTCTCAAGGAAAGACATAAGGAGCAACGTAGCCAAAAGAAAGCTATTTTTAGAAGATGGAGAGATGATTTTTTTTCCCCCCAAACCATTCTGCTGTTATTTATGTTGCGTAGTTCTTGAGTTATTTATTTCAGTGGGAGTTGATGCAGAGTGGGATGGGGTTTAATGTGTGGAGGGATGGTGAAATCCATCCTACAGCTGTCCTTGCTATTTCAGGGCTGGCTTCAAAAGTCTTTCCAACCTGCAGATTAGAAGGTGGCTTTTTGGCCATTATCAAGGTGTTGCTGATGGCCAGGGGTGTTTGTTGTCCCCAGTCCCTCCAACTTCCAGTGCACTGACCATTCTCCTGTACCTGGCACTGCAGAATATTCTAACCTGGCACTTCAGCCACCCATATGCATTTTTTAAACACTAAAAAGGATCATTCCAAGTGTGCTCCAAGGTAAAAATAAAAGATGTTAACACTTTTCATCGATCAAAGCTAATTTATGCAAACTGGGCTGTGCTGGCAACTGCAGCAAGGTATAAATGGTGACATCATGGAGCGTGAGCTCTGCCAACCTGGGTTAGTGCTGGAATGACAATGGAGTGATTTAGCTATTATGAGCTCACTTAATATTTCATACTTAGAGTGGAGCCCAACCTGCAGCTCAGGGTTATGTGAAGTGCACGTTGTGGAGCTGTTTCAGAACAGATTTTGACACAAACTTTGCAGTTAAGGGAAATGTTTGAGTGACACACATATTGCATATGCTGTTACTCTGCAAGGCTGCTGAAAATCCTTTCAGAAAGGAAAACTTACTGGGGAATGTTTTCTATTTTCTATATATGTGTGCGTGTACATAGACACATGCACACCAAAGGGTGGAAAATCTGGAATGTTGTCTTAAGCTTTCTGCCACGAAATCATCACAGGAGAAGAAAATCACTTGGATCATACAAATATAGCTGCAGTTTTTAAATCCCAAACCCTGTCACTCTCACAACAATGACAACAAAATACTGTAGATGTGATGGGTCATGAGCTTGAACTTTTAACACCAATTTGAGATTCCAGCCTCTTTTACAGAAACAGTGCTGAAGTGACCTCCCATTCAGTGAGGGAAGTACTGCAGCTGGTCTGAAAAAACATCAAGTAAAGCACCAGGAAAAGAAAAGCTTGTTGTAGTTGATGCTTTGGCTCCCCAGGTTTTCAGCTGATGAGAGAGGATGTGCTTCTCTCCAAGCCTCAGTGGCAGCCCCTGCACTGAGCCTGGGAGCCCTCTGTTGCTTTGCTCATCTTGTTTTTTAAAAAGGTTACTAGTAACTGTCAGAGAATTGGAATTACATTTGGAATAAGTAGCTTTCCTGTTTAGTGCATGATGAGGAGAGGCAGAATTTAGGCTGTGTTGGTGAGGAGCAGTATCCAAGGTAATTGTGTCCAGGCTGTAGGACAGTGACAAAAGAGCGGGTGGGGACTGGTATTCTTCAGTCTAGGCAGGATGCTTTGATATATTTGGGATAAAAAACACAGGGGTTGTAGGAGGAATAACTTGCTGACCTTGGCCACTGCAGGAGGACAGATGAACCATGAGAAGTTTTTCCTATTTAGGTGGGTTTAGCCACTTTTCAGACCCTTTAAAAGACAGGAAGGAATCCTTTGGGTTATGTTTTCCTCTAGGAATATGTGATGTTTGCACCTGCACTTTAAGTCTAAAATTGGCAAAGTTTCATCCTTGATGACTTTAAGGACCAGTGTTGTTGGTCTCTTTTGGAGAGAACAAGGACAATGAGTATCCCAGAAGAGATGTGGCCAAGCCTGGGACCTGCAAAGTGCCTCATTGTCTGGAAAAATGACTTTTTTACCCTCTAAATCTATCGTGTTCATCAGGCTCTGAGTCACAAAGCCAGGTGTGGTTGCTCATTGTTAGCAGCCTATGTTTGAAAGCACATTTTGGGGGTTATTCTGCACGTCTGAGATATTTCATATTTAGGGAAGGTGGATATCATTGGTAAAGTTTTTGCATCCACATTTGAGGATGTTTTGCAATATCTTCCACAGCAGTGAAATGACCTTGCCACTGCTATAAACACTTATCCAAAGCAATCATTTGAAATATAGGGACATAAGAAATACTGCATCAGTATGATCCTTTAAGTTGAATTAAGAGAAGACAAAGAAGTGCAAATCCAGAATTCTAGGATTTTTTAGTTTATTTAAATGTTGCTTTAGGATCTTTTCCTGTCCACAATGAATTTCCACTGCTCCTTACAGCTAACAGAAAATTTTATGGTTTTTCAATCAGAGTTAGTTCAAGCCACTAGAAAACATCCTTTGTTTCCTATATTAATAGGAACGCAGTATTCCCCTTTCTTCCTGTTTGGCCTCCTCTGCCCTGGATGTAACGGGAGCAAACACAGTGGAAGGATTTGTATTCCAACAAAGAAGAACAATTGCAGCAGTGTTTAAATTCACAAGGTTGGAGGATTGTAATTGGAGTTTATTTGAGGGTGGGGGGGAGGAAATGTTTATCCCACTTCATTTTAGAGGCTCTCCCTTTGCCTTATTGCTGCTTATCACAGAGGGACAAACGTCTTTCCCTGTAATGGAAATAATTCCGATTCTATTCCAGAAAATAGCCTGGAAGCCATGGGATCCCAGGAATAGGCTTCTCCCTCTAGTGGCAGCAGAAAGGGAGATGCAGAACTCTAGGAACAGGTAGATTCATTTTTTTTCTTTCCTTTGGGAAATCATATGAGGTAAAAGAGCTGCTGTTTATTTATGGCTTCAAAGAAATATGAATATGGCACAAAATATCTGCAGCTGCCTCGCAGTTCTCTTTAGCCACTGAAACACTTTAAAACCAACACACTGAAAGGTGTTTCTCTAATATTTAAAAAGACCTTGAGGCTCAAAATGCAGCAGAGACAACTTGAGAAACACAAATTCTGGTTAGTTTGGTGTCCTGCTATTTCTGGGTGCCAGAACCATGGAGCAGACACTGTACTAGGGAATAAGTGCTGGAATTGGCTCAGCATCCCTCCCTGCAATGCCTGGCTCTGGGCAGCCTGCAGACAGGGAGGGATGGGGATATTCAGAGAACTGCCTTGGGGAGTGTTTGGATCATATTTGGGGGCTGCCGTGTTTATTTGACAAGTGAAATGTAAACCCACGTGTTCTCAAGGACTAAACTACCCTGGTGCTCCTGTAGGAAAAAAAAGCTGTATTTATAAGCAAGACAGGCTGAACACCACCTATAAGTGAAATGATAAGCACAGTGAACACAAACGTGGCTGCCCCATCCCTGGAAGTGTCCAAGGCCAGGCTGGATAGGGCTTGGAGCACCCTGGAACAGTGGAAGGGTGTCCCTGCCTGTGGCAGGGGGTGGGATGGGATGGGGTTTAAGGTCCTTTCCCACCCAAATCATCCTGGGACTCTAAAGAACCTACCTCTTCCATCCTATTTCTTCTTTCCATCTCCTGATGATTCTTTAACTACCCAAGAAGAGCATAAACCCACTAATGCGTGTTTTAGGTGGGCAGAAAGGTTGGTCTGTGGAGGGAGCCTGGGTGAAGCACTTGTCCCTGGCTGGATTCTGAATCTGTCCCTGGTGTTTGAGTCCCCACGACTCAGTCCCTACTTCTGGTGAGGATTTCAGTGTAAACCCTCGCTTTTATAGATTACATGGAGAGAAGGTTGAAACAGCATCTGAACTTCAGGGAGAACGTGTCCTTCAGGCTGTGGTGCTGAAAATAGTGCCGAGCCAAAGGATGTTCTGTTATCAACAGAAAACACAAGACATCCCCATCCCCAGTGTGACTGGGGTGCAGCTCAGGTCCCCTTTGATGTGGGGCTGCAGGAGAGGTGCCCTTGGCTGATTTGGGGAGGAACCTGTGCAAACTGCTCCGTGGCCTTGGGAAACTCCACGTGGCTCTGGGCGTGGAGAGCTCTGCCTTGGGAAGGCCTGAGGAGGAAAAGAGAATCTGTAGTGACATTATTACATCTCTGGGACACAGGAAAGGTCTACCTGACCTGGGAGGCCACGTGAATTACTCCAGGAACTGGAAAGTCTTCCACGAGGGAGGAACTGGGTGACTTCAGAGTGAAGTGCAAACTCTCTTCCTCGCAGCTGCGATTGATTATTGTCAATGCAGCCAGATTCCGGCTTCTTTCTTCAAAAGTCAGTGATATTTCTTGTGTCCTTTCTGAGGACTGTTTCTCTGGGACCTGTTCCATGTTGGGACTCTCTGAGGAGAGGACTTGGCACAGGAAATCTGGGTCCTGGCAGGGCTCTGAGGGATGGTGGTGGCTGCCTGGGCTCACCCAGGTTGGCAGACCCTGTCCAAGGGTGGCGTTTTCCTGTTTCCTGATTCTCAGGACCAGCTCAGCTTGTTCTGGTGTTTGCTTGCCCAGGAGCTCTCATCAGGCTGCCTGGGGGGGGCTCCTTAGGACAGGAAACTCTTTGGGATTTATTTCTTCCATGCCACCTTCTGTGAGATGGTTTAAATTTTAGTTACTTTCCAAATCACAGAGCAATATTTTAGGCTTTTAGCACTGTCACTTCTTTGGGTAACACTTTGTCCTGACTCTGGCAGATACCTGGGCTGCTTTTCCATCCTCTTGTTTCCTCTCTGGGCTTGAAAACTGTTCTAATTTTATTTTACCTCCCTGTAAAGTTTCTTTTCATTCGCTTCCTTTGCTTTTCTTATCGCTTTTTATGCTCTCAACTTCATTATGCAATTGTTCCAACCCTGCTCTGTATTTGATGTTTTATAACTCGTGTCTGCCTTTTCTTCCACTGTTGATTACTTTTACATTTTGATGTTCCTTCACACTGGCTGTACAGGAAAAAAAATAGAAAAAACAACTTGAACATTCCCTGTGCAATTACTGGGAGGTGGCACACACAACCCCCGGGCATACATTAATTTATCTTTGAACACTTTCTATTTCCTCTGTGTCCTTTCTCTCCCCAGCTTTATCATGTTGAATTTCACCCTGCACTTACTCTCCCAACTTTGCTCTGCTAAAATCTAATCTACTTGTTTTCTAACTTCTGGTTGAACATTAATCCTGGTGAAATCCCTGAGGGCTGAGCCCAGAGTCTCCCCCACACGAACATCCACTCATAATTGCTGGTGCAGGGGCCTTGCTCAGGAATTATTTCTTATAAAAAGCCACCTTCTTCCAGATGTACTTTAGATGATGAAAACAATACATGTTGAGACCCCGTGCACAGTAAAGAAATAATTTTTCCCCAAATCCCCAGTGTTGCTCACATCCCTCCCCCTCTCCAGATTTGTCTTTCCCCTTGACGTGGTCTCAGCTGAACATTTCAGCATCCGCCTGGTTTTGAGCGAGTGGGATGTGGGTCTCAAGTGCTGAAGTTCTGACACTGCCATAAATTTCCTTAAAAAAACCCCCAACTTGGATTGCTAAGCAAAAAGTCTTCATGTTAATCATGAGATATTCTAGATGAGCCCTGGACTTCTCTAGGCCTGTAAAACTATTTTTAGGAAACCCCTGATGGCTATTTCCATTAACAGCACCTCTTTATCCCCACGTAAATTCCCAGTGCATATAAAATTCCATCAGGGTGGAAACTTTGAGTGTGTTTGTCTTGTTCTTCCGTATCTTTGTCTACTTCTTGTACTATATGTAATTAACACATTTAATACTGACTTTAATTGACCTCATCAATGTCATGGCTTACTAAGCTTTTTATCGTGTAATGTTCTTTTTTTTCTCTCTGTTGAATGATCACATACATTTGTTTATCATAAATTGAGTGCGTGTATTTTGGAAAATAAAATTGAAATGCCAAGTGCTTTTCAGAAATTCTTTCAAGCACAGTAAAAGAGATATCTGGGTGTAGTTAAATTTTTATAAAGTGCAACATGAAAACATGTCTTTACCTTTGTTGCTTTTTCTGTCTTCCACCTACTGCCTTTTTTCCCCAGAAAGGCAGCTGACAAAAATAAGAAGGAATATTCCTTGCGTTAAATGAAAACCACTTAAATCTCTTTTTATTTATTTGGTATTTAATCTCAAGTGGAAACTTGCAATCAGAACTCGTGCTTTCCGCTCAAACTGGAAAAGTATTCTTCACAAATAAGTGTTTGTTTGGAGGGGGAGAAAGCTCTAATTGTAACTGTTGGGTCTCACAATAAATATTTCTGTAGTGAATTTGAATTGATTAATCTGTCACTTTTTTCAGTAAAGTGCAAAATCAGATCAGCTCCCATCTTGCTTATTTACACAGTCAGCTTTAATTTGTCATTAGTTCTATTGAGTAGCAAAGCTTTTAGTGCAGAAGATACCTCTTCCACTTAATGGATAATCATTTAGTGGAATATAATTTAAAAGGATTTATCTGGTCTCTCTGCCGTGGCTGTAACCTAACCCCAGAATGATAAACTTTCTCCAGGAGAAGGATTAGCACTTTCTGGTGGCTTTTGCCTGGGAATTTGTTCAGTTATTAGTTCGACACCTGGCTTGGCCAAAGTGCCCTGAGAGCAGCACTCGGGGACCTGACACAGTAAAAGTATTTCTGGGTTTGGCTCTACTTTCCATCAGACCACTTTGTGTCAGGTGATTCAATAGGATTTCCATCCAGATCCCTGCCTTGTTTTAATTGGAAGATAAGACCAAGAAATTCAAGGCAGAGGCCAAGAATTGGAAAGGTTTTGTGTGAGACCAGGGGCCAGAAGGTCTACCTGGAAAAAAAGAGGGAATAATAAATGAAAACAAGTTCTTGAGCAAGTTATGGGAAGAGACTGGACAGATCATGATAAGAATTTTGACTTGCAGAGAAGGGCCACGAGGGGAAGAGCTGGTTTTTCTCAGGAGCTGCTTTCCTGGGCCCCAGAGCTGTATCCCCCCAGCCCGAGGGATGGGAATGTCAGCCCTCCCAGAGAAACACCCTTAATTAGGGATGCAAGCTGCTGTAACTTTTTACACTCCTAGAATCTCGAATGATGAAGAACCCTGACTTCAGTCAATTTCCTTTCTTCCCCATTGCTGAGCTCTGGCACTCCCAGAAGGTGACAGTGGTGGCACTGCAATGTTATAAGCTCCAAAATCCGGGCAATTCATCTTTGTGCCTTTCCAGCACAGGGCAGGTGCTCTGACAGGTGGAGTTTGCGTTAAGGAGTGAAGGTTTTTCCCAGGAAAATCTGCAGCAGGAACAGAGGAGTGCTGTGTAGGTCCAAGTATGACATTTTTTCAGAGAGTATGTGAGGGTATTTTCAATGGTGTTTGGACTGAGGTGCTGGGACAGTGGCAGCTGAAAGCTGGACTAAAACTAAAGCTTTAGGGCAAAAGCTTTGCATTAATACACCATTAATAACTGAAAAAGTCAAACACTGCTCATCAGCATGAATTGACTTTGCTTTTAGTGTTAAATGTGGGGGGGGGAAAAGCCTTCCCATGGCTTTAATTTGGTTTTGTTTCCTTTATCCCAGGTCTGCCTGGGTTCCAGAGCTGTCACCATGGTGGAACAGGATCATTCCAGCTCCTCCTGAAGCTCTGTGTCGGTAGGGCATGGCCAGGGTTGATGACAGATGTGACAAGAGGGTTTTGGTTGTTTTTTACTGAACCTGCTGTTTTCCTCTAACTGTTCTATTACTCTTCTTGCTAAAAGAGAAATTTTAAATTCCCAAACAGCAAAAACCAAACACCCACAATACCCTCTCCAAAACTCCATGTTGCATTTTTAATGATCTCTTATGTTTGTGTAATAATCCAAGGCAACATTTTGAAGCTTTGTGTTTGGGGTGGATTAACAGGGACTGTTTTAATCCTTCCTGTAGTGTACAAACTGCTGGAAAGCAATCCAGCCATCCAGAGGCAGTTATGTTTTCACTGATGCCTGGAATTGAAACACTCCTTGATTTTTACTTTATTTTTTTTGGCAACATTTCTACTTGAGGAAAGAACTTGAGTGCAATCAATTAAAGAAAGGATCTGATTTGCTTTGTAATTGTTTTTCTGTCTCTATGAGTGATGTAAGGGCATTTTGGAAGAATTTACTTCACTACTCTGTCTTTTCTAAAATAACAGGTTTACTGGTTGATTTATGGGTTGTTTGTTTTGTTTTTGTTGTTCTGTCTGTAGGTGAGAAAAAGGTTAATTTGCTTGAGAAATCATGTCTATGCCAGAGAAGGTCAACTTGTTCCATCATCTTGTTCTGCCATGGAACTGACCTCAACCTAAACACGGTGCTTTAAGGCAAGAATTAGGCATCCTGTTTTTCTCCATGCTTTCCCTGGCATTTGTTTTCTCCTGTTTTCATCGTTTCTCAGAAAAGCCAGGAGGGTGTGACTCCCAGGAATGAATTCTGTTCTCTCTAAAGTCATATTTTTGACGTTGTGCTTCAAAAACTTCAGTCTTTGCTGTGGCTGTGCCAAGCAGTGTCAGGTGTGACTGCCCACGAGCCAAAACAGCACCAAAGTTATTTGGGAACTGTGTCAAAGGCAGGGAAAAACTGTGAAAGCATAAGAACTGGGAAAGACAGGGAATATTAACTTTGTCAAAGTCAACGTCCGTGGATATCAGAACACAGTGGCCCCTGTGGTTCCTGGGGATGTCCCAGCTCCTCTTCCTCTGCTATTTCCATGACTTGTAGGATGCTGACAACAAATGATGGATCAAGTCATCCAAATTCTGTTCCTTGGAGCTTGGATTCAACTCTTCTCAAGGGAAAATGCTCTGGGAGGTGATTAAGATAGATAAAGCAAACTCCTAATAATGTTTAGCTGCAGAGTTTCAGTAGAGGTGGTGGGGGAAATGTTGAATCAGTCTGTAGGATTCACTCTGGGTGTGTCAGAATTCACCTTGCCTTCTTCCTATTTGTCTTTCTTGTTCAAAAGTCACCAGAAGTTTGGGAATTGGCCTGGAGGTCACACCTCTCATGCTAAATCTGGCTTGGGGAGGTTGTGCAGCTCCCAGTCCGTGGTGCAGGAACCTGGTTTGGTTTGGGGGAGAGGAAAGGGGCAGCACGGGGGGACTGAGAGCTGGGTTTAGCTGGGAAGAGGACAGGACAGGGCACTGCCAGAGGGGGGGCTCTGGCTGCAGACTCCTCTCCCCAGACCCAACTTCTACAGTTGTTTTGGGGAACTAATTTAAGGGAATTTTGTGACAACTTAGTGATGGAGGTGAGGAGGGTAATCTTGAATTTGAGATGCAAGTCAGCAAGACTGTGTGTGTGTGAAATTTTGATGTGTTCTGTGTTGTTTCCTGCAAAATCCACGTGGAAAAAGAAGCAATTCAATAAATTAAGGGCTTTTTTTCTAGTTAGTCTCATACCTGGAGTGATATTTTGCTTTTGTGGATATGCAATTGCTATTAAGTTACAAGGGATGCTGCAGTGGGGATTGGAAAGAAAATAAGCTTTTTTTCCCCTTTCTTTTACTGGGTAAGAGTATAAAATGTGATTAGAGTTTGTCAGCATGGAAACAAATGCCTGAATTTACTTGCAAGGCTTCGATATCTTCAACCTTTTCAGGTGTAAAACCCCCTGCAGTAAGAGGCATGTGCCCAGGATTTTACATAATTTACTGTTTTTGATGAGAAATCACATCAAAGTGACACCTGAGGCACCACATTCATCGCCCTTTGATAAGAGATGGAAGTTGGTCAGTCCTGTTCTTGACATTTATTAGTGCTGATTCCCAGGGCCAAGGAATGGCAGGAAGAGTTGGTTAAACTGTAACTTCTGAACTGGATTGGCAGAGCTGGTATTAAAGACTCTTGGATTTCTTTTAGGCTTCCTGTACATCAATATAAAGCTGTGGTGGGTCTTCATGCACTTGCAAGTCGAAACACTTGATTGTTTTTTATTTTTAATAATTGCTTGGCTTTTTTAAAAATTATTTTTCTCGCAGTAGTTGTTAAACCACTTGCAGAATAAGTGCTCAATTCAAAAAACCCTTTGTGCATCCATTTTAAATTTCAGCAATGCGCAGTAGTTCCTACTGCAGCTTTTACCAACCTGCAGAATTGCTCTTGGCTTTCCCCTCCTCGGGGCAGATCGTGTACCACGCCCTGTTTAACTCCTCCAAGAGACACACGAAGAAATTCCACTTACACAGAGCCATCAGACCTCCCCCTGCCCTTGAGCCTTCACGGCAAGGATGTATGAGTTGGGATTTTCAAGTACATATTAAGAAGTTTATTGCCAGTGGAGTATGCATAGATCAATATTCAATATAGCTGTAAACACACGTCCTTCACACGGATGCTGGGTGCCCTTCCTGGGGCCTGCAGCTCCCTGGAACACCACTTACAGCAGCCCACAAATAATAAAACATCATCTCTGCTTGCCCGGCCCAGGGTTTGCTCAAGCAGATGCTCAGAGGTAGATTTTTGCACTTTGGAACCATTGGTTCCAATTTGATTTTTTTTAATGTGAAATATTCAGGTGTGGAGAGGTCTTTTCCCAGTATTCCTGAGTTTTTTCACTGCTGGCATTTATTAGCAGTTGGTGTTTCCTGTTTGTTGGAGCAAATGAAGTGTCACATGCAGATCTTTGTGCTTTGCTGATGGAGAGAGCCCTTGGAAAACCCGTGTGAAAGTCAGCTGGGGCCACAGCATTGATCTGTTAATTATCATTTTCCAAGAAAATTATCAAAAGCTGGACCATTCCCATCCAATGAACTACAATAATTGAAAATCTTTCAGAGACAGGTTTTCCCAACCCAAAAACCAGCTCTTTATCTTGTCCCTAAGGTGAGGGTTACAAATCCTTCTGTGTTAAACTGGGGGGAGGAGGGGAGGGAATTGTGGTTGGTTATAAAAATTAAGTGGCTGTGTAAGGAATTTCTGTTTATTTTGCTGTATCTGGTTCAGTTTGAGATTGTTTTGAACTGGACAGGGAGTTTGTAGGGACTTGAGGACTGTCAGTTCTGAGAATTGGGCTTTTTATAATGCAGAAGAGCCTTTTTCCAATTGTTTATCCTGTGTCAGAAGGGCTGTGCATGAGAAATAATTGCCAGGGAATAAAACTCCTGGCAGTTCCCACTGAACCCACGACACATGCTTGAAGTGCCATCCAAGCCTAAACAACACTCAGAATAAAACAGGGATTTGTTCCCTTCTGTGTGGATTTCCTGGTCTGAGATGCCTTGTCAGGCTGGCAGAAATAATTATTACTGGGAGAAGATGGGATTTCTTCCCTCCAAGATTCCTCGTTCATTCATTCGCCAGGAGAACAATTAATGACAACTCACTAATGGCTGCAACACTTTATTTTCTCTTTCCAGTGGCATGTGCAGTCCCAGGTTTCTGAGTGCTGGGTACTCCCTGCCTGGCCCCAATTACTTTGGCAGGGAGGATGGGATGCTGCAGAGCTTCCCCTGGCAAGGCAATTCCCAGCCAAGAATAGGTTGGAGCTGCTGGCACTGAAGTGATGTCTGGGAGCAGCACTGAGTAGTGGGAATCACTGCCTGGCTCCAGAAAAGGAAGAGCAGTTGAGGTTTTAACTGTGTAATTAATTACCACAGGTTTGAATGGGGACAGGGGAGAGAATTTGGGCCTCAGGGCTGAGTGAAAAGATGGGAGACTTCCCAACTGACCAAGTATTTCCTGTAAGATGAAATCAATGAGACAAAGAGACAGATCTTAAAAGCAAATATGCTCTAAAATGAAAATAAACCTAAATTTGCTCCATTCAATTTCCTTGTCAAGGCTTTTGCCCTGAGCCTGCAGGTAGAGCACGGACTGGTGTCAGTCTGATTTGAGGTTGGGAGTGACCAACATTCTTTGATCTCTTTTATTGACCTGGTCAAAAAGCTTGCCCAAAAGCTGCAGAGCTGAGCTGGAAAAGTCCCTTTGGTCAGTCTGGAGCCTTTTGTCCTGGGGCATCCCCCAAGCCCATCACCAGGGCAGGGGGAATTAAGCAACACAACTCCAAACCCCTCCTGTACCTCTGACACGTTGCAGAGATGAGAAACCCACTGGCTTGGCTGGGGGACAGCACTTAATGTTTCTAAAATATTGGTGGATAAATTCAGTATCTTAATATCGGAGGTGTTAGTGGAGGCCAGGAGCTTGTCTTTCACGTCCACTGAAAATGTTATTTTTAGTGCATTACATCCTCAGACTTGAAAGGAGAAAAACCCAACACTAGCTAATAATTAAGTGATTAACTGTAATAATATGCTGCACATTTTGAAGTGAGCAGTATAGGTTCAGATGAATCAGGAGTGAATTTATACATTAATACATATTCAAAAGTGTGTTTTATGATTTAATTACAGTTCTAAAGGCACCAACCCAGAGAAGGAACATAATGCCCGGATGTTTGCGTTACTCTTGCGCAAGAAAACATCCAAAGTTTGCCTGTTAATTAATGGATTCTGTGTAATTTATTTGTATCTGCACTGCCTTTTGCATTATGCTGCTATGGGTGATCTTGGGAAGCAGAGAAGGGAGACTGAGTTCAGGAAGGGATCTCTCCTCATCCCAAAAGTGCTGCTGTAGCAGGAACAGCCTTTGATCCCAGAGAGATGGTTGTGAGATTTAGGACTTGCAGCATTCCCATTGCTGAATATGTAATTTAGGTCACTGAACTATGTTTTGGTGGAAGATACTTATCTATTCCACTTCTTGCTGATGTCATGTGCTGGGAAATCAGATGTTAGAGTGCAAAAATACATGAGAGGCCAGGCTTAAAATGGCATAAAATATAAATGTCTCCATGACTGGCTGCAGTTCCCGGTGGTGGTTGTAGGGGATGAGGGTCACATCCCTTTTTTTCTGCTTCATTGTCCTGCTCCATCCAAACTGTGATAAAAATAAACAAATCTGATTTATTTCTCCTCTGATTTTTAATGCAGAAGGGGAGCAGAAGCCCCAGAGGAAGCACTGTCTCCTACTTGCTCTGCTCGAACACCTCTGTTCAACTGGGAAAAGCTGAGAGGGTGCTAAATTCAGGTGTTTTCCCTGTATCTCCAACAGAGATGTTCACTACCGACAAGAAAGGTTTATTCAACCCAAAATATCCCTCCTAAAGAGAGGGGGGTGGATTTAAAAGATGTGTGGATACCTTGTTTTGGGAAAAATTAGTTAAATCGTGGCCTGGTTTAGTGCAGCTGTGGCAGGTTATGATGGTCTGTAGGTAAATTTTTCTCTCAAGTTTTGCTGTGTGCACTGACAGCTACTTCTGTAGTTTTCCAAATTATTTTTTCCCTTCTCCCCCTTTCCCCTTTCGAATACCACGTATTTTCACTTCAGGGAAATTGTTAACAGCGAGCAGACTCGCAGGAAGATATGGAGGGGTTTATCTTAGTTGTAAAAGTACTCAGAAGTTCAACTGACAACAGCAAGGCAAATTTAAATAAATAATAAGAACCCTCCAAACCTTACCCTGGGGTAAGAAAAAGAAAATATGGCTCTAAGATAATTCATCAAGCAGTGCTCAGCAAACACAAAGACAAAAATACATTTTTTTTCCCCTTAATTTCTTTCAGAATAGAAGAAAAAATGGGGCAGTTTCCCTCTTCCATCTATGAAGTTTTAGCAAACAGTGATCAGTAAAGCAGTTGTGAGAAACATCAGCTACTTTTGCTAGATAGCATTTGCAAATCCCTGATTTATAGCGGCAGCCGATGCCAAGATAGCAATCTGGATTTTACAGATCAATCTCCTGTAGCTGCTGAGATCGGAAGTATCAGAACGATCAAGTTCCCAGTTTCTGTATTTTTCCTTATCGGATTCCAACCCATCTGTAAAAGTCCCCAGCTTTCTGACACTGTGTCTATTGAACATTATAATCCAGGGTACCTACAAATCGTTAGTGGTTCACCTTTGCAGTGAAACCTGGAGATTTGGAGCAGGATTATCCCTACTTATGATCTTCCCCCCGTTCCTCAAAGATGTACATACTGTAAGAATGTTTATGTAAATAATGTCTATATAAGCATTATATAAAAATGCACATATTTATGCTTATTATTACTTGGCTGTACTTATTTGTTCTTGCTAATGGCTAATTAATTTGGGGAAAACTTAAAAAGCTAATGAAGTATATAGGGCTAAATTCCATGCTAAATCAAAGATACCAGCCTAGAATTTACTGTGAGGTGGTAATTGCTGAGGTTATCAAGTAGAAGGTATCTGCAGTTTGCCATAATTTGTCATTTATAACAACTCTTACTAAAAGTTCCAGGATTTACAGATGAGTTGATCCAGATCACCTTTGTACAGCAGTTAATTATTAGCTCCTGCACTACCAGCTTTCACTTCTAAATTACCTCCTTGCTCTTTCAGTCTTGCTTTTAAAAACAGCTTAAGATTATGGAATATATTTGCCACGAGGCTGCTGAATTTATCTTGGGCACTGGTGACTCAAACTCCACACTGAACTCTCTCAACACACCTCGGAGTGAAGCTGTCTCTCGGAATTTATCTCCAGAATTATTAAAGGGATCATTTTTTAGGAGTGTGTGGCATAAATACTGCTGGCAATCTCCCTGGCAGACAAAAGGCACAAATAACCACTGATCTCAAATAAATTCCCAGAGTTTCACCCTTCTTAAGTGTCTAGCCATTGTGAAATTAAAAAAAAATCATGTCCAAAATAATTAGGAAGTGCCAGGGAGATTTCCCGTGCCGACAGGAGCACTGCGGAACTCAAACAGCAGTTCCACATGTTCCTGAGCCTCTTCAAACCCTCCCTGACTGCATAAACACCACTACAGTGGAGTGGAAAATAAACACAGGGATTATTCACCTAACAGAAATTTAAACTCATGGTCCATGAGACGAGGGTGAGATTTTGCTGCTGGGGTGGGAGGAGGTGGGAAAGGGTAGCAGACACATCCAGCGATTTTCTGTTTAGAACTGCAACTTTATTTCTAAGTTGGATATATGTTTTGGTGCAAAGAAAATGTCCTTTGGAATTCCTTGTCTCAATAATTTTTTGTTGTTTTTCCCGGATCATAGTAACTTTTTGTTTGCTGGTAGTTGGTTCCTTTAGCGAGTGAGATCTATTGAGACATAATTCAAAATGACAGGACAGGAGTAACCAATACATGGTGCACAAATGACTCCCTGTTAACATGTCACGTATTACATCCTTTATTAAAACCAGCTCCTGCTCTGTGTTGGCAAACAGAATTTCCAGCCATCCCCCAGCACAGCTTTATGATGGATTGTCCTGAGGCTTGGTTGTATGTGGAGTAAAATATTAGCATCCATATAAACACACAACGTTGTTATAATGGGGTTTTTCCTTTATATTGTCTTTGTAGGGATTTCCATTCAAATAATCTTTTTAATCACAGCTCATCATTTTAAATAGGCTTCCCAAGGCAGCTTGGATTGCAAAGCTTGGAGGTATTTCAGCATCCCCCTTCTGCACAATCAATTAATCTGAGGGTTAGGGCATACCTGACCAACTGCCTGCCTCAGGTCTGCAGCTTCCTTGCACTTTTCCCAGTATCCTAAGTTTTTGTACAGCTTCCCTTGTACCTGGCACAGTAACTTTTCAAATAATATTTTTCCTGTTATCCTATTTGTTTCTTTTATATCATTTTTCACTTGAATTCCATTTAAGAAGCAAACAGAGCCATGCATGAATCCCGAATTGCTCTATAAAGGATTCAGAATTCCCACACGCTCTGCTCAGCTTTACCCTCTGTGTCTGGCTCTATTTTCTTTTGTGCTGGAAAATCCTGACTCTTTATTCCGGTGTCAGTGCAACAGATGTCTGAGCCCCATCCTCAGCTGGTGTTTCTGGAGCAGACAGTGAGTAGGGATATTGTTACTGCTGGATGAAGGAGGATTAAGGAATGACAGGGGTTTTCAAACCCTGCGTATTTGATCCCAAGGTGCCAGGTGTTGTTTTAAATGTGATCCTATAAACAAGAGTATGTGCTATTATTTATTGATAACGTCCCTTATGCAACGTGAACGTCTTTATCAGGAAAAAATGTAGGGCGTGATATTTACAGATAGCCAAAAAGCTCAGACCCTGAGGGGTGTGTGTGTGGGGGGAAGAGGATGGAGGGGAAGCAGAGCCGGTGGGTCTGGCTGCCACGGGAATCCCACCCTGGGGTACATCCCTGGCTGCTCTCCATCCACTGCAAGCCCAGCACTGGAAAAATGCCCCGTTCCCGTGGTGAGAAAGGTGATGGTATGTTTATCACGCAGCCAAGAAATAAATGGGAGCCATTACAAAGGTGTATAATTCAGCAATTACAGTTATTTGTTTTTTCTGACACCCCCTGCAAACAGTTATCGCTTCAGTCAAATATAATCAAATTATCTTTTTTTCCCCTTTTTCCTGGTACTGTACATTAACAGGGCAAATAAAAGGGAAAATAGTGCAGTCCCTTGTAATAAAGAAAACAGCAGCAAACTATTAATGCTCTTTGAAAAGAGTAGTTTTAACAAAGTAAGCAAGAATCATTTTCTTTGGTTGAGTGTTGATTCCCCAGTGTGCTCTCAGTAAGTAATTAGAATGGCCCAGTGAATGTCAGCATCAGCTTGTTTATTCTCATTATTTTATCATTTTAAAAACCCTCTAGGTGATGAGACATGCAGTATAGAACATAATTACCATTATTAGCATACTAATTGGACACAAAAATAGGCCAACTACAAGGTAGCCAACTGAATAATTTCACATTAATCAAACACCATAGTGAATAAGCCTATTGTTAAATTGACAGCTACAATAATTGGCAATATTTCGCTGCGCAATATAAGAAATTCCTTGTAATATCTCTGCCACGTTATATAATTTAGTAATTTCCCACATTTCCAGCCTTAACTTTGTACACCTAGTTCAAGTTCAAGAAAACATCATGATAAGATTATTAGTCTATTATCAAGTGGACAAAGTATATAAAGACCTGCTTGTTAGCATTCAGGAATAGATTTGCTCGATAAGGAAACAAAAAGGCTCCCAATTTAGTTACTTGTTGCTTCAGCATTGAAAATGTATAAAGGTTCTTGATAAGAATTTTTTAACTGTATATTTAAGTCCAACTTGCCTGTTTAAGCAGCAGAAAAAATGGTAAAGAAATTTTTAAAAAGTAAGCGCTAAAATAAAATAAAATAAAACCCAAGAGGGAACTGTGACTTTCAGCCTCCCGGATAATTTTCTGGTTGGGGTTTGCCTGGTGCCGTCCCCGTCCCGCTGAACGGCGAACTGGGAATCTGCAAAGCTGCCACCAGAAGTGGGAATTCATGAACTGCTCAATTAGCAGCAGGCAGGAAGGGAAAGCTGGCCCTGGCTGGGCTTCCCTTTGAAAACCTTGGGGGAAATAAGACAGGAAAGGAGTGAGTGGAAAGGAGAGGAGAAACAAGGATGGGGAAGGTGCAAGAGGGGGAGAACACGGGTTGTGGCAGAGGGAAGGAGAGCGATAAGGAGAGCAGAACCAGATGGTGAAACCAGAGCAGCAGAGGCAGGAGAAGACGAGAGGAAAGAAAAACAGTGAGGAAGAAAGAAAATAGTCATCAAGAAGAGGGAGGAAGAGAAGGTAAGGTGAGAGTCGGGGAAGGCAGAGCAGATTTGGAAGAGTATGAAACAATATTCTTCCTTTAAGAATTCAAAGGCGAGGGGAAACAAGCATCTCGCTGAAAGAAACGTTTCCTTCCCACTCCCTGGGCTTTGGGAGGTGTGGAGGCTGGGAAGAAAGGCAGAAAGGAGTCACTGAAGTCTCTGTTTATTTCAATAAGGAAAATATTTTTGGAAAATTGTTATAAAAATGATGTTTTATGCAGTTTCTCACACGAATGTTGGGCGCGTGTTAATGGTGGGGCACGTGGAACAGGACAGGTTTGGAACTCCCCAAATATTTGTGTGGCTCCTTGGTTAGAGTTTTTTGATGAAACTCTGAACTGTGTGGTTAAACTTGTTGGCATGTAATTTTAAAGAAATGAAAAGGAGGGTCAGAATAAGAAATAAGAATGGCATAGCCTGTACAAAGTGCCAGTTTTCACAGACCCAGACGTGGCCTCTCTGGCAGCACGTGGAGAAGGGAGACTGCCTTGAGCATGGGCCAGCAACTGCCTAAAATACGCTTATTTCAGTTAAATAATGGAATTATTTCAATTTCGGTCACCAAAGAGGCAATTTCTGCCAAGGATGGGTTCTGGTAGGGGTGGCTCTTGAGGATCTGCTGATGTAATTGAAGGCAGAAGAAGTTTTCTGGAAGAAGGGACCTCTAAGTTTGTTGAAATTTGGCTGCTAATTTTAAATTAAGCTGTAGGGAGGGAAAAAAAAACCTCACGAGCAATAACAACATATTTTTCCAGCTGTTCTTTGCTTATTAATCTGTTAATGGGTAATTCTCTGCTAATGGTTGGGGATGCCTGTTAATATATCACAATCCCAGAGTATTGATTAGCTGCTTTATTTCCCTTTGTATGGCCAGGCTCCTCAGTAGCAAGGTCACAATAAGAAAACACGTACTGTACTTCAAATATCTCTGGGTACAGAGAGGAGCCACCATGGGACAGATCAGAGGCTACTAAAATCAGCTAAAATATGCAGTATGTGCTCAGATTTTTCTTAAGCAGGAATGTACAATCTTTGATTTACTCACTGAACTCAGGAAATACATCTCTGGGCACTCATTGCTGAGAAGTCTCTCCTTGAGCCAGCCCTGTACCTATAAATGACTGTAATACCTGGGTCAGGGGGTCTTGGAGGAGCTCTCAAACAGTGATATAATCCACCTTTTATGGAGCAAAACTTACAGCAGGAAAAGGGAAGAGTCCTGTGCCAGGTTTACAGCAGAGTTAAGGATAACAGCCAAGGCCATACTTTTGCTAATACATTAGGATGGCTCCGAAATGTGCCAACTCCGGAGCTTGGGATAAAGCAAACGACAAAACTGAAAATATCCTTGACAAGATGTCTCTCTTAACACATTAAGAGGCTGTCCAAACTGCGAAAAAAATCCTCAGCAGTTCCTCTCCTTCTGTCACAGAGTCTGTGCTCAGGTGGTTGGAGTTGCAGGGCTCTGCTGCACGTCAGGTGCCGGGCGAGGAGCACCTCCTGGGCACCACGTTGGACTCACATCGTGTCTCACCTGCTCCTTTATGTGCCAGACACACAGGGCACTCCAAAATCCCCCCAAAAACCTGGTGAAATCTCCAGGGAGGTTTGGACAGGCATGCACAGGCATCATATGTTTTTATGACTTCAGGACATTGCAAAGTGGATGTTTCACGTCCCTTAAATACACCTGGATGATCAGGGAAAGCAATCCCCCACGCTCTGCCCCCCAAAAACCCCAGACAAACCCCAGAGCTGAAAGCAGAAGGAAAGAAGGATATTAAGCACATTCAGGCACAATAAACACAGAAGAAAAACACTGCAAAGGATAGTTGTGGAATACATTTGAATAACAAATACATTTGAGGAAATCCCAGTCTGCTTGGGGACAGAGAAAAGGAAAATAAATTCATCACATTATTCATTGGAAATTATTTGTTCAGCTCTGCTCCTTAATGTGTCAGCTAAAGATGATTTCCAAGAGTGAAGATTTTCCTTTCTTGCTTGAAATGACTCAAAAAGAAATGAATATTCCAGCCACCAAGTGAGGTTAATATATGAGTTTCATAGGCATTTACTCACCACTGCTGTTCCCTGCAGAGTAATGGCACTGGAGGTGCATTCTGGAAGTGCCAGGGGTGAAACCAAAGTAGATGTTCCTGAATAATTTAGTGGTGTATGAAAGCTTATTTCATCATCATCAACACAGTAATACCTTGCACCAATGGAGTGCTCTACATCTCTGGGCTCCAAAGCTGTGCAAGTATCAGCATTTCCATTTTTCAGTTGGGGAAGCTTGAGATTAGAGGGGACAAAAAACATTTTCCAAAGGGCATGAAGGCTGGGGCTGGGATAACAATTCATGTTCCTAGTGAGAGGCACCTGTAATGTCTGAGTTGAGTATTGGTGAAGATGCTGCAGTTTAGACCTGTTTATGCTTAGGGAAGGATGAGAAATATCTAAAGGAAAGTATTTTTCTCTTTTCCTTTTACAATAAAATAAGAATTAAATTGAATATTAAATTTCCAGGATAGATGAAATTTCAATATATCACTTTTTGTCTGTGCACTGGTTATTCCAAGGTGGCAGAGCAGGTTTATATCCAATTCTTGGAATGGCAGGAGGCTCCACTTCCATTAGCCAGTGATTATTGCCATGAGGCTGAAGGAGCAGAGAGCCCCTCGTGCCTCTCTTTGGGCTGTTTACACATGCATGTAGCTGCTAACTCTTTTTTGTGTTTAAAGAGTCTAACAGCTCATCAATCTTATTCTTCCCTGAATGTAGATTGGTCTTTAATGAGATCAATGAATAGTGCTGGTACTTTGCTGGCCAAAATTGTAAATGTGCTGTTCCATTTCCTATTTACCCTGTAGCACAGGGATTTCGGTGCATTACTGCTAATGTGTTTTGCATTCTATTGCTCTCCTACAAAATTTATGGCCAGAGAGAGACTGCAAGAAACAGTATGGGTAGGCAGAGCTGGATTCTAATCTCTCTACTGCACTGAGGTTTTTAGAAAATATTGGGGTTTGGAATGGTTGGAGAAAAGGGAAATAAGGAGGGAGCTGGGGAAAAAAATGTCAGATTAGTTTAATTACAACAAAACTTTGGGGGTTGAGGCGTGTCAGAGACAGAAAAAAATGTGGCTTAAAACAGCTTTAATACATGTGGGATGTGATGGAACTGTCTTTAGTCAACCTGGCCAAAGGCAGGAGGAGAGAGGAGCTGTTGGGCAGGGAAGTGAGTGTTGGAAAAGCATCTGGTGTTAATTAGAGTTGTGGAGTGGCCTGAGATGACAAGTGCTCTTCCAGCCCAGTCCCTTCTCCTCACTGCCCTTGTTAGCACTGTTTGGTCCTGTTCCAGCTGTGCATTAACCTCTGGAACCACTACCCCAAATCCTGGAGGATCCGTTTCTCCTGCAGCAAGAGCCCCAGCACAGACAGCCCCAGGGTGTGGGGTTTCCCCTTGGTGTGTGGGTATGAAGGTTGATGTTGAACAATCATATCTGGTTCTATGACTGAAGAGCAATGATTATTTTTGTCTTTTATTTTCTCTTTTGGAGCTTTCCCTCATGACCTTTCCTCCTGAAGCAGCTCCCAAGGAAGCCATGTTCCACAGGGATACACCTAGAAAATCTCACTGTGCCAGGGAAAGGAGTTGGTATTTGGCATCCTTTACATATTAACCAATTTTTTTTGGTGCATGATGGTCCAAAGCCAGATGAAACTGTAGTCTGAGGCTCTGACATGACTCTGTCTTATATGGGAAATCAGTGCAGAGGGTGGGTGTGAGCTGAAGGAAATTTCCTACTGACCATCAACTTCACCCAACAGGTGGCAGAGAGGCCGGATAGGCTGGTTGGTTAATTCAGTGAAATGATTCCTGGAATTCCTACATTCCAGAGGAAATGCAGCCTGGCCACTCAGGGACCCTGCAAATATCCAGGTGGCAAATGCGGTATTGCTGTCCCACGGCATGTTGTGCCTATTAAATCTAAAATATGGGGAGAACCCCTTCTTTGGAAGGCAGGCAAATACTCAACCACATAAAATTGGACTTGGGAAATTTGGGAGAATGTTATTGTACGTGTTATGTATCAGGAAAGGTGAAATCCTTCTGAAAAGGGCAAAACTGCAGAGGAAGTGTGACTGCCCACCCCACAGGCTGGGCTGATTGAAGAGCAATGCAGCCACAAATTCCAAGAGCTCACAGAAATCCTCCCACTGGGTTTGATGGTGCCAAGCCTCTACAAAGCCGGGAGAGATGATTTGCTGAGAAATCCCTTAATAAGGGGGAATCTCTCAGCAGCGAAGAGCAGAGAGGTATCTGCTCATCTCTTGGCTTTGGCAAAGAGTGAGTGGCTTGGACATAAAGGACAAAGTACAGAGCTGGGGCAGAAAAACAGGTCCTGCATCTCCTGCTCACCAGGAGGGATCCAGTGGCAAGTGGAGGTTACGTGTGGGAAGACCCAGTTTACAGGAACCTCCACGTCTTCCCTTGCACTGGGGCCACGCTGTGTCCTGAGCTCAGCATTTCCTTTGCCAGGTCAGCAAATTGGGCTCCAGACCATGTAATTTCAGGAGCTGAGTGGAATAATGTAGATGGTGACAGCAGAGAGAAGAAAATATGAATAGCTATTTGGGGAGGTGGCCCAAATTCTGTTCTTTTTTTACCATGATTTAATGACAACTCCATTTGGATCCAAGCTTTCTTAAGAGTTCATATTAATTTTAACTGATTCTGATATTTAACCTTCATACTCTGGACAATACAGTTTTCCATGCACTTCTTCCATGTGAGACCTCTGTTACATCTTATGCTCTTACCCAGATTTCCTCTGCAAAGAGTAATTAATCTCTCTGCTGCTTTATCCAGGATTTAAGTGCATGTCCTCCCTTTAATTCTGCACACTTCTTTTTTTACCTCCTGCCTTTCCATCCTTAAGTATCACTGAGTTGCCAGATAACACAGTTATTGTTCATATTACCAGAAGATTGTAATGGATTTATATAAAACTCAGACAGTGCCATTGTTCTTGAAGTCCATTTTATTGTAATGAAGTTCCACTCTTAATATTCCATGATCTTCAATGTCCTTTACAAGTAACTTTTTATAAATTAATCTATAATAATCTAATTCAAGTCAGTTAAAGTGGATAACTATACTCTAATTATGATATCGGGAAGAGTTTTTACATAATGAGGGCTTTTATATAGATGGTTAACGCTAATACTGTAGTTTACAACATACTGTATGAATCACTAATTAAATGCCTAAGTAGCAATAATGGAAGTGGAACTATCAATACAGAGATGATATCAGTGATGTAAGGCATTAATAAAACTTTATGGTCCCATTTAATCTTTTTTTATAGGTACTCCATTATGTCAGTTAAAAGAAAAGGCAGCAAAACAAGAGAGAGAGTGGGACTTAAAGGGACCAGGACACAGAAACTAAAATGGACTTTCCCTTGTACCATGCCCCCAAAATGGGCCAGATAGAAAAGTGATGAGAAAAATTTATTTCTACTGGGCAGTTATCGCATTTCTAAAAATACGGCTGTTCACTGCAGCTGGATGGCTTAAATGTTCCTTAAATAACCCACATTCTATGATTTAAATGAAGGGCAGCTTGAAGAGTATCTTCAAAGAGGAATCTGAGTTTAGCACCACTCTGGCCCAAAAGGAACAGCTCAACAGTTGTGCTCCTGCCATTGGCCAGCAGAGATGACTCAAAGGGTAAATACACAAACATTTATATTGGAAGGAGAAACTATTAACAAAGGTATTTTATTTTGAAGCCAAAGCGCAAGCTTGGCTCTGGCGCTGCCCAAGGAGCGTTCGAGGCGGCCGGGCTGCTCTCCTGACAGGACATCTCCTCTGTGTTCCTTGGCCCCCAGCCAGTGTCCCCTGCAGGAAAGCAAGCTGCCCATTTGCATATCAAAGCAGAGGAATAAGCCAAGCCCAGCAGACCTCTAAAGGGAAGGGAGAGCATATGGGAATTTTTAGTTTTAACTCTCAATTTAAAAAAAAAAAAAAAAAAGGACCACCTCCATTTCTTTCACGGAGCAGCCTCTTCAAATGCCTTTTGCGACACATTTGAGCAGAAATAACAATTTAACCCTTCAAATCCGCTCACAGGGTGTTTCAGTCCTGGCTGTGTTGTAACGAATAAAGGGAAGAGATGTTTTTTTCCTGGTGCTTGATATAAACCCATTGAAAATGATTGCACTGAGCCCTTTAACACACCTTGACATATATTAGGAGTGTGCAGTGCCAGGCTTATGTTTCAGGCTCACTGCTGTTGAAGTGACATGTTTATTTAGCATAAGATTTCCAGCCTGGTGCCTTTTTGTGCCTCGTAGGAGGAATTTGACATCACCTGCAACGGATATCAGTGCTGAGGTTTGGCTCTGAACTCCACCTTTTCTGGATGTCCATTGCTGAGCAAACCAGAGCTGACAACTAGACTCACAGCCTCTAATAAAAATAAATCTTTCTGTATTATTTTAAAACTGTGACTTCAATACGGGTAGATGAAGAGGCTGTGAAAATTCTGTGCCAATATCAGTGAAGATTAAATCTGAGAACTCACATCTCTCTGTGATAAGAAATTCATTACTCCCCTTGCCCATCAAATGCAGCTGTTGGCAATGCTCTGCCTCGATACACAGACTGCAGACATCAATAATCCTGCAAATCTGTGACTGAAACCAAACCTCTGTGCAGCTCCCTCTTCCTCTTGTGTGTTGTTCCATTTCACAGTCATTCCTTCTGCTCTCTTCAAACAGCTTTGGAGAACTGAAGTTTAACTTTTAACTTTCTGGCTTTTTAAGTCACCCTCCTTCCACTGAGTGGGGTTGGATGTGTTTTGTGGAACGGCAAATGCAGCTGAAATGCAGGAGCAGGAACAGCTCTGCCTCTTTGTACCTCCTCACAAACCCTAGGTTTGCCTAGACTTGTGTGATCAAACCCAAAGAGTGTTTAAAAGGTACCTTAAAAAGGGTGTGGGGTTTCCTGTGAATCCAACCTTATCACGTGAGCAGAGCTCATCCTTGGTCACTGGCTTTTCTTCACAGAGAGGTTTGGGCTGGAAGCGACCTTAGAAAGCACCTAGTTCAGATTTATCAGCAGTTTCTCTAGAGCAGCCATTACCTTCTGGCTTCCAGGAACAATCAACCATGGAATAAACTCCTTACCAGAGAAAAAAAAGCAACATTCAAATGCTGTGTCATGGCCAAAAGTTTTCCAGAATTACACAGGAGGCTGTGATTGTCCTTCCTGTTCTGCAGTTCACTGAAAAAGGTTCTGTCACAAAGCTTCAAGTCCTTCAACCTTTTTTAGTCTTTCAACAGCTTGTGTTTTTTTCACAGGTCTCTTGTAGATCATAACAAAAATAAGATTAAAAAATCAAGGAAGGTTTGCTCTGGTTTAATGATTTTAGGCACAGTCCCCTCCTTTTCAGTGGTCTTGTCCCCCATGGCAGCCGAGCACGGTAAGATGCCATAAAACTGGGACCTGGTGGTAGTTTGTGTCAGAAATCCAGAAATGGCACTAATGGACAATAAAAAATAATCAATGAGAGGAATGGAGGCTCAGCTGTGTCAGCAGGAATGGCTGGAGAGCCTGAGCTGAGCAGAGGGGCCATGGCAGGACCCAGCCCCACAATCCTCTGCCCCAGCTTGTGTAAATAAACTCCTGGTGTGAAGCCACGCTGAAGACACAGGTTTGAACCTAACAAAACTGAGGCTTTGATCTCACTTTTATCTACAATTTTCACATTAATTTAATTTTTTGTTGTTTTGTGGGGACTCTCATTTCTGCACAGGAAGCTCTGTAGGTTCTATACAGGGGGGAAAGTTACTGTAGCAACTGTCTTAAGCTGGGGCAGAAATTTTTTGCTGATTTTAAAGGGTGTTTGGAGAAATTGAGACTTTGAATGCAGCTTGTTCTGCTGCATCTCTGTTCCCTTTGAACACACCTACACATTCAGTGTCACCTCCATTTGGTTTATCGTGCAATAAGATGTCAAGTTTAATTTTATTTATGGGCTTAATATTCAAGTTTTTCACAAGTTATTTTCCCCATATGGGCCTTTAGAAATATGTTAGAAAAATCATCATGTACTGCTGTTAGGAGCAATGCATTAATAAGTAGATGAGCCTCCTGCTGATGGGCAAAAATCTGGTTTTAGCACTATGTGAAGGCACTTGGTCCAAAATGAGCCATGAACCAAAGAGTTTACAGGTTATGGATGACTGGAGCATTGTAATCGTTTGTGTACCACGAAGAGCAACGCTCCCTCCTGTTTTAAAATTAAAATATCTTCTTAAAAGTGCATTGTTGAGTCACCCTGACTCTTTTAAAGGGAGTTTCAGCCTGATTTCTGTCTCCAGAGTGTTCCTGTGCTCTTTGGGAGACTCATTCAGCTTGGCCAGAGTCAGGAAGGTGCCTCTGTGGTCAAAGAACTCCTGGATTTCAGCCTCGGGGTTAGATCAGGAGCCTCCTGGGCTCCGAGCATTTGTACAACTATGAATGAATGAAGTCTGCCTGATACTGTATATATATAGATATTTTTTTTTTTCTTCATAATTCATCAAGAAGCAAATCTGGCACAAGCACCTAAAGTGATGACAAAGATCAGTTTTCTGTTCCGGTCCCTTCCTGGCAGCCTGTGATATCTCTGCTGGCTGGGAGAGTTGGTTCTGTCCTTGAAGGGTGGCTCTTCAACTTCTCACGTTCCCCGTGCGTGGCCACGCATGCGGAAAGCGCCGCTTTGGGGGCACTCTTGGCCCTTCCTAAATGAAACCTGTTGCGGGTTTGAGCCTGGGATTGACAGGGGAAGGGGGAACAGCTGTGATGTTCCTCTAAAGCTAAATGTTGCCGCTTTTGCATAATCTGCAAAAATATGTTGTCAGGATGAGCGCTCCAGCTGGCTCCTTGCCACCTTCCCCTCCGCAGTGCTGCGGGAGCGGGTGGAGCATCTGGAGAGCGGAGGGTTCGCTCTGACACCGGCGTGTCAACCTAATATAGCAAAAAGGAAAAAAAAAAAAAAATAGAGAGTGGGATATTTTAGTAACTCGAGTTTTTTCTTGAGCGAAACGGAAACAAAAGAAGCTACAGCTCCGAGTCCCGCGGTGCTGGAGGGGTGGTTGGAGTGTGGTGGGAGCAGCGGGATGGCGGCGGGCCGTGGCGTTGGCATATGCACACCACAATCTCCTTAATATCCATGGTAAATCCTGCTGGCTGCTACAAGCTCTGTGGTGAATGTTAGGCTTGTTTGCCTTCTGGTTTTTAAGCTCCTAAACACTTTGGGGCTGAGATTCCCACAGAAGGTAACAAGAGCTTTGTTAACCCTCCGCGATGGTCTATTGAAAGGAGATTATCTTGGGCAAGTGGGGCAAAAGGACGGGGTGAGCTGGGGACTGGTGGGGTTTGGGTGGTGGTTACTCCAGGTTTGGGTTCAGCAGGGATTTATGGAAAGCATATGAGTAGAGGGTGACAACAATTCTGAGTGATTGATGGGTGGATGTTGCTCATCTGTTCAGACTCAAGGGTCAAGAACTGCTGTTTAAACCTGAGTTTTTCTTTTAGGCATGTTGCTGCTATTATTTCAGGCTGACACAGAGGGTTTCATCTGAGGTGTCCAGGATTATGTTTATTAGGGTCCGTGCATAAGGTTTTGTGATGTTTTAAAGTGTTCCTGTGCTCTGAGGAAATAAAATTCTGATGGAGATTGTAACCAAGCAGGCGATTTGATGTTCTTTGATCCTGGTTCCTTGCACCAGAAATCTTCTGATTCTGATGGAATGAATAAGGAAGGAAAAAACTCCACTTTGAACACTTGCCACAGTTTTTCAACAGTCAGTGTGAAGGTAGCACTTGGTTATTCTTCTTAACTACCATAAAGAGAAAGATGATCCCAATATCTGCATCTCATTTACATCTTTAGACCAAAATGCTGTTGTCTTCAAAAAATGTTAAAGTTGGATAAAAGCTGAGAAGATGGTGAGAGAGCAGGAGTGCTGCTCCTGCCAGGGTGTGAAGGAGGAAGGCTTGGCTTTTGTAGGGAATATCATGGAGAATGATGAGTATATATCCTGTAGGGAGGATTCAGAAGGGGTTAAGGTCATTAAAAGATTGGTTAGAACTTGTTTTACTGCATGAAACAAAGTTTCTGAAATGGGCAGAGTTTGGGTGGTGGGTAGAAGCTATGGGTTTGTTCTCCTTGTGAGTGTGTGCGCAAATGCTGGCTTGAGAAAGAGGATGAGGGCAGGTGTAAAAGGCTGTTTCCCAATATTTGGCCAGAAAACGCCTTTTCCTGGTCCATGAGCCCCTCAGTGAGGTGTTCCCAGCTTTGTTTTCCCAATCCTCACCCTACGGACAGGGCCGGGCTTCGTTTCCCTGCACACACATCTGCAAGAGACAAAGTTGTTAAGTGCTAAAGTACTGAGATTATTATAGAAACACCAAAGGTGGGCTCGGCTTTATCTCATCTACAGTAAGAGCAAGCCCCTTGTTTTCTTTTATTTATAACCCTTTATGTATAGAATGTGCACATATATATCCCAGAGTTCACTGAGGAGCCTGCTTGTCCTGCGCTCTGAGCAGACTAATAGACAAATTTCCCCCAGATCTGTGCATTTGTCTTTTGGCAATTCTTGCAATCTGTTTTATTTGTTGCCAAAATATACACTTAGACTGATGGAAACCTGCATGGCCTTTTTTTTTTTTTTTTCATCTGACTGATTTCCCTCCTTTGGGTTGTTTATCCTTCAAATGTGTGTTAAAGGGATGAGGAAAATATTTACTGAGCTCTTAAAGAATGGGCCATAATCAGGAAAAGGTAAATTCCCCATCCTCCCTTGGCAAGTGCATTCCAGTAGATCTTCTAATAAATCACCTCTGTGAATTGAAGGTGTGAATAACACCTGGGTCTGTACAACAGGAGGATAAGAATGTAATAGTGCCAGAAATGGGAATTTGGGAAGAACTGGGCTTTTAGTTGTGCAGGAAGGGTTTGCAGGGTGATGTTTCAACATTTGTTTTTTTTTCCTGCAGGCATTTAATCTTGTAATTATTTTATTATAACACAAGGTATAATTTTAAGATATATTTTTATTATTATATAGTATGATCTTATTATAGTATTGCTACGTTGCTGTTATAATAATATAATATTATTACAGTATCATTATCTTGTAATGGTTTTATTATTACACACAGTGTAATAATGCACCAATGCTGATTTATACAGTCTTTTTAAATCCAAGATCAAACAATTCTCCCTGAGTTTGAGAGGAAAGCAGTGCCAGAGTTCTGTTGAGGGCACCTTATGGAAGCGAAAGACAGGAATAAAGGAAATTAAGCAAAGTCTTCAGATTGGTCATCAGGGGAATTTCTTCATGGAAAAGGTTGTTAAACACTAAAACTGCCCAGGGAGGTTTGGAGTGCCCATCCCTGGAGGCGTCCAAGGAAGGGCTGGAGGTGGCACTCGGGGCTCTGGGCTGGGACAAGGTGAGGATTGGGCACAGGCTGGACATTTCCAACCTCGGGGATTCTGGGATTCAGAACCTCTGCAGCTCAATCCATGCCAATGCCACAATACAGAAAATAATTCAGAGGCCTGACTTTATGTAGCTTTTGGCCGAAGTTTTAAGCTCAGGTCTCTCATGTTTCAAATTGTCTTGTGGGGTTTTTTTTTTTTTTTTTTTGTTTCAGTGAGAAATTTAATTACATGCCTGTGCTGAGCAATTTCTGTTGGGATTGGCAATTTCTGCTCTGCCTGTTCTGCAGTCTCTGGATGTGAAGATGATTCTCATTTGCAAACAATTTTACCATTTCTTCCTCTCTGCGAGGCTGCAAAGGGTGGGTCAAAAAAAAAAAAAAAAGCTTTCAAAGAGATGCATGTGAAACTATCATCTCGTAAACAAAATTACTCAGAAAAAAGTGCTTAAAAAACCTCTTTTTATCTGTACTCCTTGCTGAATCTTTATTAGAAGTTGATAATGCAACATTTCAAACGTGAAATCCAACAGCATCTCAAAAGATTTGCGGGACACCTCCCCAGTGCTTCAGTATAATCTGAAATAAAAGATTTTGAAATCATCCTGTGCCACCTCTGAGCAAAGTTCTTAATTTTTACATTTTTTATTGGTTTGGGGTTTTTTTAGCCTAAGGATTACATTTCCCACCAAACTGCCCTCAAATTAAATAATGAAGGATTGAAATGTTAGAGGAAGAAAAGGCTACAGCCAGTATTGCTCCTTCCAGTACTCTGGGCTTCGTTAAGAAACTTCATCTTTTTCATTTATTTATTTATATATATATATATATGTACATAATTATAACTTATAGATATAATTATATTTATTACATATATATTATAGATATTGTCTATATATTTATTTTTTTATATTTTATTTTTTATTTATTATTATATCTCAGATATGTCCCTGCTTAAGTCATAACAGCTTCTCCCTGTCACCAGGAAAAACATGGACAGGCCTCACGTAACCTGAATATTTTTTTGAGATCCCGTCTTTTGTCTGTGGGAACCTGCTCCCTCAGCAGGGTGAACCTTCTGTTGGAAAGTGAATTGGTTGTCTGGGTGTGCTCAGGACTATTCCCCCTGTGATGCCTCCCAGAAATGGGGGAAGAAAGGGTTAAATCAGGCTTTAGCATCCTGCATAATTATTCCTGCCCAATTGTCTCCAACTGGAAACTCACAATTTGTTACCACTTAGTTGGTTTCGGTGAATGAAGAGGATTCATTGCTTTTTGCTGGGCGTTCAGACCTTTTGTTCACAGTTTGGAGAAAATTGCAATCTTTTCTTGCTACTGTTCCAGCTTTAGCCATGCTTGGTTAAGCCAGCGCTCAGGTTTCTCTGGATTCATTCACATCCACTAATCTGGGAGCGAGCAGGGTTGGGGTACGTTTTTCTTTTTACTGCTTTTCCTTGAGTATTTTGTTTTCCAACTGACACCAGCAGAACACTTATTTTTACAATCTTAATATTGTTGCAGTGACTCCACTTTCTGAAATTTCCCTCTTTTTATGGGGTGGGCATTTATCTGAATGGTGTTCATATTTCCTGAGCTTCATGAGAGTCTGAAGAAATAAAATAAAGAAGCCACTGCTACAGGCATAGGTAATAAAAATGATGTGGTGATATTATACAAATCAGCATCCAGTGCTTGTTCATGGGTTTAGTTAACTTTTGTGAGTGGTGTCAGTAGCTCCTGTGGGATAAGCATGCCTTACATCTTCATGGAAAAGATCCCAGAAAGTTTAGTAGCTGAAGGGTTATTTTTTTAATAAAAGGTGAGTGAGATGGAGTGCGCTGATTCTGATTAACCAACTGTGACAGATGGTAATTCTTCCCTTTAAACGTGGCTTAGAGAAATTAAATTCAAGGTGATTTAAGGAGTCTTTAGGAACTGCTGCACCCAACTTAAAAAGCAGAGCAGAACACCTTGAAGTTCGCTTTGTTTGCTCTTGCCCGGGTGTCTCCAAAGTTGGGGAGCCAGCGCTGTTCCCAGTGAGCCACGGGGACCTTTCCACCCAAATGTGGTGTCCAGACTGCCATGGGAGATCTGTCTGGTTGTGCAAACCTCCTTCAATCCGAATAATTGCTATTTGTCATCATCTCAGGAAATCATGCTACTCAGGATAAACATTTTGGGGTTAGAGGAGGAAATTATACATTTCATAGAGGATTTGTACCCTGAGTTCTGCAAAACTTGTGCTGTACATTTTTGGAGGAGGTTTGTGGAGCTTGGGTCGATGAGGGAGGGTTGAGACCTTCCCATCATGATTCCTGAAGCATCCATTGGTGTTGAAATTTAAAGGGATCTCAGTTTGCCAAGGCCAAACCAGCTCTGTTCGCCTGGTTTCACACCAACAGCCTATGAACAGCAACAGCTTCCCCTTCATCGAATTACATCATCATAAAGTAAATCCAGGATCTCAAAACTCAACTCAGTTTCACTCTAAAGATGTTGGAATCTGACTGTACACCCTGATTAGATGGTTTAAAGCACTGTGCGAAACCCCAGACTGAGCAAAGTTTTCAGTTCTTTTCATGACAGGGACGTGCCTGCGCGATCTACGCGGAAAATCAAACCCGAAACCTTCAGGGTATTCCTGCTAATCGTGATTCTAGAAACAGCACACAAAGACAAATAACAGGCTTCAGCATTCTGATTTGTAAAACCATGAGGAAGCAACTTGTTAGAGGGGTGGGATTTGTCTGGGTGTAGCTGGGAGCACAGCATTCCCCTGCTTGTCCCTCATGGATCAAACCCAAGATTGTACCTGAGCAGGGACAAGACTGAGCCATGATATCAAGTCTTGTACAAGGGGATGCATCCCATGGGGAGCAGAGCAGCACATCCCTGAATTCCTGAGGCGCTCCTGTCCCAGCCCCTTGGTTGATACCCATGTGAAGAAGAAAGTGAGCCAGTTCGAATCCTGAAAGGCCTCCCAGCTTCCCAGGATGGCTCCCATAGCTATTACTTTATATGTAGCTGAGCTATTCCAGTGCAAACATAAATCTCTTTATTTATAAAACACAGTGTTTCAGCTATTTTGTGTTATCTTGGTGTCAGTGGTTTCAATATGATTTCATGAAATTGCTTCTGTCAGCTGTGGGGTAACTGGGAGTTGGAAATATATTTATGTGTGCACCTTTATATTCCACTCTCCACATGTGTATGTGCACGTCTCTATTTATATCAGATACTGTTCTCAATTAAGTTTTAGTCCAATTCTTCTACTGATTCTATTAATTAATAGGAAATTATGAAAGTCATCCACAGCACAGTTTTTAAGGAGAATTTCTGACCTCTGCTAGCCATGGAGTTTGAAATGGACGCAATGATATGTTCATTTTCCCTTTTCTGGTTGGATGAGCTCTTTCCTCTGGAGAAATTTCTCAGGTGCATGTTCACGGGTATTAGTTGAAAATTGTAATTTTCTGCAGGCATTCTCTAACGAGGACATACACTGCTGACTGTCCATCTCATCCCTGGGAGTGTTGAAGGCCAGGTTGGACAGGGCTTGGAGCAACCTGGGATAATGGAAGGTGTTCCTGCCCGTGGCAGGCGGTGGAATTGATGAGTTTTAAGGTCCTTTCCAGCATAAACCATGCCAAGATTTTATGATTGTTTAAACAATCCTGTCATTAAGGCAGAGCCCTATAGGAAGGGAAGGAATTCTCTTGGTTTTCTGATGGTTGTTTTCCTCCTGTAAGTCTTGTGCCAGTGCAGCATTTCAGACTCATCCCAAACTGTGTTTTTTGGACATAGTTGTCTATGATGCCCATTCTGTTCAACTTCTACCTCCTTCCATGACCTACCCTACAACAAGGAGCCTGGTCCTGGAGTGGGAAACACCCTCTTTGTCCAGCCACAGACAATCACTGAGGTCAGGAGAAACAGGCTCTGATCTCCTGCACAGCTCAGGTTGGAATCTGTAACCTCAGAGCAGCAAAGTGGCTGCCTTTCATTATTTTTAATGCATGGAACGATTTATTAATGTGTATTTTTTATATATCCCAAGATCTCGTGCATCACAGTGCCACAACTGTTAGCAAACCACCAGAGTTGAGCACTTTAAAGTGCCCGAAGTGGTGGCATTTGTGGTCTGAGATTTAAATATATGGTGATTTCCATGAAATCATCGTGTTCTGCATCTTGAGGCTTTTAGGAAGAAATGACAGACTTGGATTAACACTAGGTCATTATTGTTCTATCATGGGCTCTCATTGCTTCATGAGGATTGGGGAGCTGGTGATCATATATCTGTATTTGTGTGCCAAGGCATCATCGTTGGTATTTACTCTGATTACCCTGGTGGAGAGAATACTTTATCACAAAACGGTCTGAAGTGGGAGGGTTTTGCAACAAAACCCAGTAGTGCCAGTCTGATGAGATGCTGACAAGTGTTAATATGTTCAATAATCAATATTTAATAAGAATTATGGAAATAGCTCTTCTTCGTGAAGAGTATTTAGTGATTGTATTTGATTTTGATAATTGTTTGCAAAGTGTGTTGGGTTATTTGTTTTGGCTTCTGTGCTGGGTTCTGTTTCCAGGGGAAAAAAACCTCAAATCACGATGACTAATTCTACAAATTAAAACTAAGAGCAGTCTTTCTGCATGACAACAGCTCTGATAGATTTATGCACTTGTTCAAAAACCTTTTTTTTTAGATTTTTTTGCCACTTTTCCTGTTTGCTGTAGAGGAAAGCTGGTTGAAGTCGTGCTCCCCAGCTCAGGAGTGGTGCTCATTGGAGGTCTACAGCAAAGTTCAGCTTTATTTGTCTGCTACCTGCAAAGCAAGGGATAAGTGCTGCTGAGAGATGGAAAAGTTCATTCTCTCCAGCAAGGTTACTCTTCTTGATGAGCATTAAAAGATAGCTTTAAGCCATTCACAATTATGACCTTGACTAGGAAAATGTAAGTTAATAAGGCTTCAACAAATTATGGTCTTTTTGGTCGATTTGCCTAGTGAACTGTTAATTGTAAAACTGAAAGACATTATGTTCAGCTTTCTCTATCACATCTTTTGTGTTTTAACAGTGACACTTCATTGAGTGCAATTAACAAAGCCTAGGAGATTTATTAACACACTTCTTCATGGCCAATGATCCATTCCACTTAAGACATAACACTGTAAAATGCACATTATCTCCTTTTGGCACTTACAATAATGCTTCATGAACTAGGAAGGCATATGTTAAAGCAGATAAAATAGCATTATTAGCTGACAAATCTTACAATTTATTAGACAGTTAATTTATCAGCTTAAAAGACACTTAAAACAGCTGTGCATTTAATGTCTTTTTAATGTATCCAGTAAAACTTGCATAATTGCCTGTAGTGCAATTTATTTTTAGCTATGTTGCAAAATGTCTGCATTTACTGTTTACATCTTCTTTAATTTTTCCTGCAAGGCTCATCACATCGAGGCACGGCTCTAACAATGAGGGCAGATAATCAGATAAAGAGGCTGCTTGTCCAAATGGCTGCCCATGAATGAACTATTCACAAGTCCATGCTGAGCTGGACCAAGGAGTTCCTGCTTTTTATCTCCACCCCAAGGGCGAGAGGGAGGGGAAAAAAATCCGGGGAGCCCCGTAGGCAGCTCGGTCATGGAACGGCAGGCACGGCACTTCGGAGCATCTCTGGAATTAGCATTTGGAGCCCATTCGGAGCCACATGTCTGGGGTGTAAACTAACAAGGCTCCAAGACTGCATTAGCAGAGGTGTTTCATTTTATAATTAAGGTAACTGCTCCCTGCAGATCCATTGCAGCAGCCCTAAGTAGTGTCTGTGAAGGGAGTGGTGGAGAGGATACACATTTAATGACTCCGATGCATAAATTGGCTGTGTTTGTTTATTGCTCTCTAATTTAATGGAACCTTTTGTTAAATCTTTCTGCCTTTTTTCTTTTTTTTTT
>WEKY01057664.1:827019-853908 GCA_013390045.1 Picathartes gymnocephalus | reverse complement strand
TTTTTTTTTTTTTTTGAGCGTACCGCTAGTAATGATTTCTGTGGGAACAAAGGGTGTTGCTTATTAAAATAAAAAGTCAAACATTGCCGTTTCCATTAATTAAATGTCAGATTAGCTTAATCTTTTTATAAATATTGGATATAATCTATTTACAGAGGGAAATCAGATCTGCAGATGCTGGGGAAGCAGAGTGGAGGTGTAATTCTCTTCGCTTTGCAGAAATGAGGTGGGGTGGGTCAGACCTGCAGCAGGGATCCCAAAACACAGCAGGTTTTACTGAATTCAAGAAGCACAGGGATACAGGTACCTCTTCTGCAGGAATAAGTGAGTCTTGAGAAAGGGAAAAAGCTCTGCTGGAGAGTTTCCAAATTGAGGAGTCTGAGAGCAGCCAGATTTCCAAATGCCCAGAGACTGAAAATGAGTGGAATCCATCAAATATGGGCTATGCACCAAAGATAAGTGGATGAAAGGAGCAAAGCAACGTTTTATAAAATCATAGAGTTGTTTCGGAAAACCCTCAAAGATAAAAGAGTTCAACCACTCCCTCAGCACTGCCCCATGTCCCCAAGTGCCACATCTGGACGTCTTTTAAACCCTTCCAGGGCTATTGACTCCAGCACTCCTCAGCTTCATCTACTGCAAATCCCAGCTTTGAGTTCAGGTGTGAGTCACTCTTTGTCCCAGGCTGGGCAAAGTTCTCCCTCCCATTTCTCTCTGTGTTTTGGGAAGGGGCGGTAGAAAAGAAATGGGATTTCCAACATGCACATCAATCTTGATGGAAGAATTGAGCAATACAAGGCTAAATCCTCCTAAAACCCTTTCATCACATCAGCATGCTCTTTGATTTTCCTTCCAAATGTAGTCATCCACTCAGAATTACTGTTCAGTGCAAGTTCACAGAAGTGCTGAGGGTCTGCAGTGACTCTGTTAATCCCAGTTAGCCTGGAAAATACTATAAAAACTTTTCTCATAAATGACTGACATTAGGAGCCTGGCAAAATGATAAATTGTCCAGACGAGGGGATGAGAGGAAAATGAATGAATTATTAAAGTCAGGTATAATAGAGGCTTATGGCTACCTATAGTCATTGCAAGAAGATGTTATGTATTACATTTAATTAAACCCAAACAGGTAATAGTGCATTATTCATGCAGAGGTAGTCATCTAATGAGAGCAGCTTCTCCCTTGCATTAGTGCAGCATTGTTGACTATTTTATTGCTGTACACTGAATTCTTGGAGAGGTGTTTTTGTCTCAGTTGCAGTTGAATTCTGAGGACACCGGGATTCTGGTGAGGGGTAACCTGGTAATCTGTAATTCTAAAATTACAGCTCTATTTATGAGAGATTTTAAAGGTTACCACTGCAGAAGAAGGTGCTTTTTAAGTCCTCCCTCTGCTTTTAGCAGGACATCATCATCTGTGTCGTGTTCTCTCAATTTGTCATCATGAATTTAATTTCCAATTATTTAACGGTAAAACATTCTGGGGAGGAAATTCCTGGAATTATCTGTTCAGGGGCGATGCTGTAGCTGAAGAGCAGCTTCAGATTTAAAGCAATGTTTTCTAAGAGTAAAAGCTAATCTTTGAGATCTTTCTTATGCATAATCCACCTTCTTGTAGGTATAATTACTTTACAGGTTAGAGGAGTTCTCTCATTTTGTGAGCAGCTTAAAAATAAGCTCATCTGTAACCACAAACACCTGAGAACATTTTCATATTCCATGTTGGGAAGCTTTCAGGCACAGAAAGAGGACAACTCACTGCAAAATGATAGGTTGGAAATACAGTTTGACTTCTCTGAATTTTTCCTGATTTTTAATGAACAGGTATTTTATAAAAAGATTACAAAGTTGTAAAACCAGGAATATAAAGCAGTGATTCATTTTTTTGTTAAACTTTCGGAGCCCTTCTCTCCAAACCTGGTGGGTGAAGGTGGTTTATAGATAAGGTCCCCAACACTGAGGATGTGGCTGGAGATGTCACTTCTCTTCAAAGGCTTGTTTCTACCTCATGGATTTCTGTGGAAAAAGCACACCTTGGCCTTGAAGTTCTGATTTGTCTACAGACCTGTGCAACCCCTGTCATTTGAGGGGTAAAAAGTCAAAAAAGTAATTTTCAGAAGGTTCATCTTGGCATGTTTCTGTCCAGCGGAGCGAGTGAAGGAGATGAGGAGCTGGAGGAAACAGGCCTGTTCCCTGTTCTTTAATTCCACCAGATTACTCCTTGCTGTCTTTCCTACTTGAGACCATGACACTTGGAGAGTTTAAGAAATCATAATAATCTGGAAACAGGTTCATATTTTCTCCCTGGGATTGGTAGTTTATTAAACAACTAAACCTTAGTTCCTCTTAGAATGGGACACTGCCATAAGATAATTACTTACTGTGTCAGAGCCTGAAAATAGTTGGTTTCACTGTGTTTTAGTAACATTTCAATTGAGATCATTTGTAGAAAAACGCTGCTTAATTTCCAGGGTATCGTGCCACACCTCTCTGTCTTACTAGGTGGGATTTGCCTGCCCTGATGTGTGAAATCCCTCTCCAGTTTCTCAGCAATCTCAATAAAATCTCTTTTTAAAAACCTACATTTGAGCAGACACTGCTGGTTTTGCAAGAAACACATTTGGTGTTGTGGGGAAGGGTCCAAGGGAAGGAGGAATGTGTGGGAATCCCTGTTGGGGCTGGAATCTTTCGGGGAGAGGGTTTTTGGGGACAGGGGATGCTCTGAGCCCGTGTGGGATTCTCCACAGCTTTAGTTACTGATACAGCTCTGCTTGTGAGAAACACCCGAGGAAATAGAAAATGCAGCAACTCTTCCCATGGGTTTTACAGGCAGCAATTAGAAAACTGTATCCAGTGAGCTTTCCCTACAAAAATCACTTAAAAAATGTTATACAGAAAAATTTATAGCTCCTTCCATCCTCTCCAATGGTGAACAAACTCTCCTTTTTTTCTATTTGTTTGCGAATTTAACCTGCCCTCCTAGAAGATGAACCTGTAGTTAAAACCAGTTTTGGGTCATGTTGTTTTTCCCCCTGAGCATCAGAAGCCAGATGTTTTTGGTGCAAAGGAAATTAATGGCCTAAATAATGAATATATTGAAGCACTGCAGCCACAGTCCATCTACTGCCTTAGGCACTGCTGTTGGGGCAGCAGGATCAGACCCTTTTTAATTTTTGGAGTATATTTGTTACAGATCTTGTAAATGTGAATAAAAGAAAGATTAGCCTGGTCTGTGAGAAGCTGTTGGCTACAGAGGAGTAAGGAATGATGTAGAAGGGATTGTGCCAGCTGGGAACAGATTGAGAAATCCTATGGATCCCAGCCTTTCATGACAGCTCCTTGGTATCCTGACCCACCCCTACAGCTGAGGAGGGACCTTTGGTCCCTCACCAGACCAAGCCTTCCAGCTCCTGTTCCAGCACTGTCCACCTGGGAATGCTGTGAGCCCTTTATTTCTCAGAATGTTTTTGCCGTAACCCCACAGGAAGCTGTAATGACCATCCCAGAGCATCCTGACAATAATATTTGATATAAAAAGCTGTGTGGGCAAAGCCCTGGGGAGGGAGAGGCACTGGAAGAGAAAACAACCACAACATTTTAATTTGTTTTCCTGGAAGCTCTCTTTTAAGGTTTTTTTCCCCTTCATTATTATACATGGAAATTCTCACAGAAAGGCAGGACATTTCCGAAGTCCAAAGATGGTGATGCCTTGACAAATAAAGGTCTTTCCAGCTGATTTTGTATTCTCGCAGTTTGGGTGCTTGGCTGAAATCTGTATCTTTTGGATGTGCTACATCCATAATTTGATTCCGTCACTTTGATTTCAAGTCCAGTGAAAATTTGCTCTTTAAATCTTGCAGTTCATCTTTTTACAGTTCCTCTACTGTCCTTGGTTTTACAGAAGGTTCAAATGCCTGCCGCCAAAACAGTCTAGCAGAATTCCAGCTATCCACCAGCCTTTTATCATAACCAGACTGACCTGGCCCACCCAGTTCTGTGTAACTACAACCACAAGAATCTGTCAAATGAAATAAAACCCATTCCTAAGTCCAGGTCAGAGCAGCTGGAAGGTCAACTTGCTGCTATTCTGTGATAAACCTAGGAATGAGCCTTTATTTGCCAAAAATGTGCAAGAACTTCACACAGATCCAAGATTAAAGAACAGCAGAATCAAGGATAAAAATCATTTTTTGTTCATTTTAATCCTGAGAGTTAAAGATTGTTGCTTACAGAGGTTGGCAAAAATATACTTTTAGAGGGCTGGGAGGGAAATCTGTAAAACATACTCAGGTAGAAATGCAGATTGAGAGTTTGAATGTGTACAGTGTTTATTTATGTTTTGAAAACATCAGGGGGCCTGCCTGGCTAAGGAACTGGGTGCTCAAGAGAGTGGGAAAAGATGCACAGCAACTCTTCAAAGTTCTGGTGGTTTGAAATCCACAGGAAGGGAAGAGGTCTACCTCCTATGGAGAGAAAATATTTTCTTGCACCAGGTCAGTGATCTTCAAATGAAGAAAAAAAAAATCTTGAGTAGGCTTAGAGATATTAGAGAGCAGCATCTCCTAAGAAATCCTTTCAGGGAATTGGCCCAGTGGTCTGAGTCAATAACAGGATTTTATAGTGGTGCCCATGTGGGGATGATGCTGGAAGAGCCTGTTTGGGCTTCTGCATCATCCTGGAATTGTGGAAATATTCATCTACAGCCTCGTAACTGGGAATTTTTGCCCAATCTGCAGAATACAGGCATGAAACCAAGGTGATACAATGCCAGGAGCCGGGAGTGTACTGTGAAAAGCAGGAATTTAAGCTGGATAATTTAAGCTCTGGTTCGTGCTCTTGTGCCTCTCCCCCGACCCCAGTTTTGTTCAATTGGTGCCGGTGTGTCAGGCTGGATTTTCAGCCCATTTAATCATCTGCCTCTACCTTTGCCTGTGTTTGTTTCCGTCACCAGGCTAAAAAGCCTGCCCTGAACGGGTTATTGGATGAGGCAGCGCTCTGTGAGCTGCAGAGCACTTTCCCTTAGTGGTGATAAAATGGTGATAAAAACCAAAAGTGACACTTCAAACGCGTGCCTGCTTTTGAGCTCCCGTGCATATTGCTTTTTCTCCCCCAAACACAACTCTTTATTTTTTCCCTTCGACAACTGATGGCTTTGAAAGAGAAGAAGGATGCACATATGGCACAGCAAGTCTTCCCAATATCTGCTGGTGTGATCTGCAAAAATGATGTGACCTATCAACATATTTGAGCCTACAGAAGCTCCTAATATTTAGAGAGAGCATTTTCTCGGCTAGAAAGGCTTCCAGCTCGGCTGTTTCTGTGCTTGGACTCCCCAATGTCCTGCAGCTGCCTTGAGGGGGATGCAGAACTATATTAAAATTGTTTGGAGTTACCTCTAGTGGGTTTGCAGCACCTTTACCATCACCCAAGAACTCGATTTCAGGTGCATTTGCCCCCTGCCTCCCTTCCCACCCTCCCCCTGATGGCCTAAACCAGAATAAGAGTTGCTGCATTAATTATTCTCTCCTTTTAATTAATTAAAGAGGCTCAGAACATGGATGTGTTGAGGTATGGCTGCAGGGACGACTGGCAGGGAAAAAACAGAGGCTGAGAGGAGCTCCCTTGCGAGGCTGCACGGAGCTCCCCTGTTGTGGCCCCACTGGGGGTTCCCAGTGCTCCCTTGCGAGGCTGCACGGAGCTCCCCTGTTGTGGCCCCACTGGGGGTTCCCAGTCTTCTCACAGACCTGCTTCCCTTTTCATCCCCAAACCCTAATTTTTCTAAAAATCTAATCTTTTCTTCTTTTCTCTCTCCGTATGAAGCTTTTTGATAGTCTAAAAGCTTGTGTTTCAAAGAAGAAAACGCTTTTTGCTGCCCATTCTCTGCCCTCAACTCCTAAATCTGGGCGTCTTCACAAAGCAGCGCTGGCGGGGGGGGTGGGAAAAGCACGGTTCCCTGTAATTTGCCTGGAAGCCTCTGCTCGTGTTCGTTTCTGTTTGGGCTTAAAACATTTTTCTAAGCTGCCTCTGCTGTTTTTCTGAAGCCTGGGGGCAGGAGAGGCTCTGGGTGCTGCCGGATCCCTTTTAAAACACAGTGCTGTAAGGATGCTGTGCAGGAATCGAAGCTCTGAGAAGGACCAAAATTGATGAAAGATTCAGAAAACTGGGTTGGAGACAGGGCTGGAGGAGCTGGGTTTGCTGGCAGAAAAGTCAATATCTCTTTCTCTCTGTTGGGCTTAGGAAAAGAAGGAATTAGCTTCCTTTGCAGCAAAGGTTTTGGATAAAAAGGGTGGTTAAACATTAAGACAACTCTGCTCAGACAGTGAGGGCTTCTCTGAGTTTTGTGAAAAGTCCTGCTGGTTAAAATGTAGGTGAAGTCCTTTCCCCTTGGTTGGAAGGGAAGTGAACTCAAATTTCCTACCACCTTTCTCTGCTTCTAATGTCTGTGTAAACATGGGAGCATAGAAATCTTGCCTTTTTCCACACAGGACTGTGGAAAAATCAAGTCTGATATGGTTAATATTTTATAACTGCTCTGAGCTATGAAAAAATTGGCACTACTTCCAGAGTTGCTGCAGAAAAGATGGATAATTTATAAGAAAAACGTGGGGACTGTCCCATCATCTGTTTCCAAAACCTGCCAGGTTGGAATTATGATCTCTTAAGTGCTTATTTTGATTTGGGGTGGGGGCTGAATTTAAGAAGAACATGTGAAATTGTCACAACAACCTTGCAGAAAACTTAATTTATGTGTAAATCCCAGGGAAAAGGCCCAAGATTTACTTCTCATGTATTGGGCACTTAATGCAACATCAGCCCGTGGCAGGTAGAAACCCAAATAATCCTTCTGAGTTCTAAAAGAGGGGCTTTAGGTGTGGTGGTTGATACATGATAATGTGCAGGTGTTATAATAAATGCACAGATGCTCTTTTAAAACATTTAGAGAGCTGTGTTTGCCATGGTTTCTTGTGCTTGGCCAGGGCTTGGCGCAAGCTGGGCTGGTGGAAAGTGTCCCTGCCCATGGCAGGGGGTGGCACTGAATGAGATTTAAGGTCCCTCCCAACCCATTCCCTGTTCACATCCCCTCCTCAGCCCTTTGAATGCCCACAGCTCACCCCACTGCGCCTCCCTGAATATCCCACAGTGAGAAAAGGAGGAGCAATTTATTAATTTTTTTTCCCCCTCTAGTTCTGTCATAACCTTAACGCAGCTTTAAAACTGAATTTTGCATTTCATGATTTGTTCTTCCCACACACACGCACATATTCCCACTCCCCCTCAATGAGGTAATTGCATGACAACTAGATTAATATCTTTTACATACTTATTAAACTCAATAAGTGGTCCTGCGCAAACAATTGATATTTAATTACTGTATTATCATCCTACTAAATTTTAATTACTATTCATTTAAAATACCTCATATGTTATCATTCATGGTAATGCGGATTTGTTTCTCTGTAAATGTTTCTCTGTGAATCCTAAATTCATGTTGAAGTAACCTGCAAAGCAATTTGGGTTTCTCAGGGTAGTGGGATGTTTAATGCAGGTCCAAGGTATTACAATATGATATAGAAAGGGAAAATTGAGCCACCAGTTGGTATTGGTCCAATTAAAGAAAGTGTTTTTGAACCAAAATTCAGAAAAGGTTGAGTGACTTTACCTTTCAAACCGTCTTTCAATGTCATTTCAGCTTAAAAGATCTTAAACCAAGAGAAATTAATAATTAGCAGCTGACAATAGCTGATTGTTATGAACCAGAACTGTTCCAAACTAGGCAAGGAATGTGAAAAAAGCCAAAAATCACAATTCTATGATAAACTTACCTCTTCCACTGATCATTGTTTTTACCTCTGACAAGTATCAATTTTCTAGATCTCATCCATGAGTCACTTAATTACTCCTCAGAGAAAGGAAAATATGTGGTAATTTTTGTAGTGAAAAAACAACCCCCTTTGAGGTAAAATCATCACACCTGCAGCAGGAGGCAAAGATCGGGGTCTCACAATAGGATTTGCTTAAATCTCTTTGGTTTTGTAATTTATTGATCAACGTTTTAAAATAACAAGGGTTTGTTTTCTATATTTGTGAATACAAGAAGTGGAGCAGTGGTTGATGACTCTGCTGAGAAAGGTCACGGGCTCTGAATCAGAGCACTTTGCTCAGTTCCCTCTTGCTCTCGTATTCATTGAAATTAAATCTCTTCAGAGAGCTCTTCAAACCCATTGTGCTTTTCACAACCAGGCACGTGAAACTATTAATATCTGTACTCTGACAGCAAGATTTCCCAAATTTCTGCAGCATGTCTCTTTTTTTCTCCTCGTTTTTGCAATTTCTATAGGTGGTCCTTGATCCCATCTATTACTTTTCATTGTGAAAAACAGGTTCATCTTGTTCCTTTAAAATTTAGAGGGTCTCTTTTTCTACCTAAAACATATTTTGCAAAAGGAAGTTTAGGAACAGCTTGGAAAAAGCTTCTTCCACATGGTTTGGTACTTTGAGGGGATTCAGTTTTGTGGGGTTATTTTTGTTGTTGCTTAGTTATCTTCCAGAAAAGTCCATGGAAAGGATCAGCTTTCTTGTATCAATATGCTAAAAATACACTTTTTTGCTGCAGCCACGAGATTTTTCTTTGGCAATTAATTGTGTGACTCAGTCCCATAAGCTCCTGTAATGACTTTATAGGCTGTCAGTGATATATAACCTATTGACTTTCCTTTGGTTATGGGACTATTACTTTCCTGATTGATTTAATCATTCCATGCTACCTTTATCTGTCTCCTTGCTCTTATGAAACTCGATTGACTCCCTGATCTTTAAAGGACTGATCCAAGGGCAAGAGAAATCAAGGGGAGGACATGGGAGCCTCAGACGGCTCTTGGTTTTGCTGCTGCCTGAGGTGGACTTTCCTCATGGATAAATTCCAGAACAGACCTCTGAGTATGATAAAATAATAATTATGTGGGTTTCTATTGGTGTATTTATCATAATGGAGAACAGGCAATTTTCCCTCTTCACAAAGCACCAGAATTGAGTTCCTGGGGGAATTATTGCCTTACTAATTGCACCAGGTTTTATTCATTTTTTACTGAGACAAACAATCCCATTCCCCTCAGGTGAGTTTATTTGCATGAATTGTGAAGTCTCGGGATTGGCATTTCTATAAATCAGGGGGAAAACCAGAGCTGTTGGTAGCCCGTGTATCATGGCCATAATAGAGCCTTAATTTCCTTCGGAACATTTAATATGCAAACACTTCCCTGAGACCAATTTACTCATTGGGACAAAATTTATACAATATATTCCTGGTAGGAACTCTTGAACTTAAAACATTTAAACCAGCACCGAACTTTTGAGGGAATGAACCCCATGGCAAAGAAGTTATGGAGGAGGGCGCAGGGAAACCCAAAATGTGGTTAAATAACAAATAAATAATAAAATAAATTAATAAAAAATGGGCTGAGTGACGGAAAAGAAAAATGTACTGACCTGGGCTTCGGTGCACTCAGACCCCGTATATTGTAATTTTTATAACACATATTCACTGTAACACTTTAACTAAGAGAGTTTGTGTATTAAATGATGTTAGATTAGGATATTTAATGGCTTATAGGATCTAGGGAGGACCCGGGAGGCTAATTTGTTTGCATTAGTTGGACGGGTCAACTGCTTCAAACATGCAGATTATAGAACTACTGGTAGATTGCATTACACAATTTAAATAAATAGTAGTAATTTGTCAATGTCATCTTAGCTTCAACATTTTCCTTTTAAACCCCAGGAAATAGTAGCTCCAATTAAATTGACCTTTTCTTTTCTGCATCTTCATGTTATTAGTAGATAATGCTCAGTCTTTTAGCAAGGAAAAAAAAAAAAAATTAAAAAGAAAAAAGCAAGGAATAAAAATTATTCCAAAGCAACGAGGCACTTGTAGGAACCTTTCCAGGGAAAATTACATTCTTTATAAACAACTGAATCCCGTTTAGCCACCCAGTAAATTTTACAAGGCTGATATACATATATATGTCAGGAATAAATGAAGACACATGAATTGCTGGATCTCAGTGATTAAACCTTTGGTTTCAGGGGATAATTGCAGGTTCTTGGCACAGCAAAGCTTTAGGCTGGTTTATTCATTTTGGAGAGAGTGCAGCAGAAAAGGAATATAATGGTTGAATCTTCCAGATGTGAACCACCCTCAGCCACATTTGGAATGTGGGGAGTCGAGGGTAGGGATCCATTTACCCAGTCTTGGAGCACTAAAGGAGCTGGACTGGAAAACCTGGATGTCTCAAAGTCCACTGGAATGGTGAAATACTTAAATTGTCAGGTGACATGGAAGAATGTCCTCATGGGCTCACGAGCTTTCTCCATGTCCTTGTGCATAAAAATTTGTTTAATCCTTTGTCCTCCTGAAAAACATTGGCAGTAAAATCAGAATTTACTCCAATTTTGGTAATGCAGGTTGGTTTGAACCCATGGCAGCTCGAGGTTTTTGGGAAAAATGTGGCCAGAGGAAGATCCCAAAATATTTCTCAGTGTTCCAGGAAAAATCCTGGGACAGGAACTCTGCTATTGCTGTGTCCTGGTGGAGTTTACTCAGGAAAGGGAATAGCTCTCTAAATTAAAGCATCTCAAAACTTGGGGTTTTGCTGAATAGGGATGGATTATTTTTAGTTGTCCAGGCTGAAAAGGGTTTTGGAGCTACTTTCCTTGCCTGAGCAGTTTGTGACAAAAGCAAGAACAACTGAAATGTGAAATCATAAAAAAACCACTATTTTTTAAGGAAGATGCCAATCATCTCTGCTGGAATCCAAGGGGAAAAGAAAACCAAACCAACCAACCAAGAAACATACACACAAACCCCCCAAAAAACCCAAACAAAACCCAACCAGCCAAAAAAATTCTTGTTCAGCCATCTTCAGTGCTGTGGATAGAATGGCAATTCTCGTGAGAAAATCCAGATTCAAATTGACTTCAATTATCCACTGATTTATTTATCTTTTTTTATCAGTAAATCTGCTTTCCAGCCCTTTCCTTTTGGGTGTCGTGTGAGGCATCTCTCCCTTTGCTGCTTTGTTTCCAGGTGCATCACGGAGCTTTGGATAATCTCAGTGTTTGGGTTGAAAAGTTTCCATCCATTTCTTGTGCCATGTAGCAAAAGATCCCAGGAACCAAAAAAGAGCCAATTTCTTGTGTTCCCCTTCATCACAGCTGGTGTTTATGTGACGCTCTCAGAGAGTTTGGAGCACGTTTGGAGCGTAAAGCTCTTTCTCACACAGAAGGTTACAATAGCACTGACTTTATAGACTCACCTGCTAATTAAAAGGACTTTTTGTTTTTTTCCTGAGTGTGTGGAATTGGCACGTTCCAAAGCTGAATGCTCCAAGCACAGAGCACGGGATATTTAAAGTTTCACTTTATTTAGAATTCAGAGCAGATCATTCAGCAGCCACCATTTGAAAAGAGGCCAGAAAGCAATTTTAACAGTATCACATGTGAGAAGATGATTCAAACTTTGGGAGAGGGATAATCCTGTAATCTCTGTGATCTAAAACCAAGCAGAGGATGTGGCATAATATATTAAATACAAAAAACCTGATTGCTCTACTTTCCGTTCTGACTGCTCACAGAGCAGACATGGTAGACATGGATCTCTCTCATCATGTTTTTAACATCATTCTACTGAGTAACTGATCCTCAGAAATTCAAAATAGCCTAGCAAGAGTTGCAAGGACAGGGATTGAACTCTCCTTTCCAATTTTGGCTTCAGGGACCCCACATTTGTCCCCAGGCACAAGGGAGCAGACTAAGGGCTGTTCAGGCTTCTGGCACGTTCCCCTGGCTCCAAGATGTCCAAAGGGCATCCCTTGGCTTCTGCTGGGAATAAAAATAAATGGAGAGGTGAAGGACAATCACTTCTGGATTATTTTTTCTCAATCAAGGCAATTAAAGCCAATTAGAAAAACACAAATTTTCAAATTAAGAGGATAACTGCTAAGGAATATTTTAAGGTTATCTGGAGAATTTTGCCTGCATTTATTTCATGTGCTATTTAATGCTGAAGATGCCACTGCACCTCCTCTTAGCATCTTTACAAATGCTCTGTCATCAAGTGCACTCTTTTTATTTGGATCCAGATACTAAAATGCAGTAATAAATTTTATGGGTTTGTTTGCTTTTGCATTTTTTGTGGATTTCACAGATTTCTGCTTTGCAATCAATCAATGCCTTTTTTTCAAACTCCTTGCAGAGCAGTAGCCACAAAGTTCTTTCCAAAGGACAAAAAGAGGGCAACACCTTTTAGGAGGCCAATCCTGACTGTTTCCGAGTGTTGTCAGTCTTTGGCTGGGAGGGTTTTGTAGGAAGATTCAAGGATTCCACAAACACAAAGTGGCAAAAATGTACCTCATTGAAAGATTAATCTTTTGGGTTTTTTTTAAGCTAGTTGACATTTCCGGTGTTACCTCAAAAATCTGAGGGGAGAGCTCGAGGAGTACCCGACAGATCAATGGTGCATCCCTTTAAGTGTCTGCTCTGGCTGGGGGGGTATCAAGAGCAGAATTTTAGGGCTGATGTTTCCTTCATCTCCACGTGCAGTGCATGGAGCTCATCCCTTCCAGGGCACCTCACAGTGCAAACCCTGTTGAGATGGATCTGGTCTGAGTGGGATCAGCAGAGAGCCACGTCCCGCGTACGGCACCAGTTTCGTGCTGTTCTGCTGCTGCCACTCCTCTTTGCCAAAGAACTCCATCCTTTATTAGCAGCTGGCAACAAAGCAAGAGAGATATTCACAGTGGAGCAAAATAAGTCAGAACCAATTAACATTTGTGCTGTTCGGTGTTCTCTAAGAATCGTTTAAGGATAATTCTGGAAATTCCGTGATTACAGGTTGTCTGTGGTGTTTCCTCCCCTGTCAGCAGCTCAGACTGGAGCAGAGATGGAACCAAAGTGAAACAGAACATATGCAGTCATTACTCAGCAAATTAAGTCAATATGCAATAATTGCTCATTTTCCTTAAGGGACTCCATATAGTAAGAACACTTGCATAAAGAAATTCTCTGATTTCCCCCACTTCTGTATTTTCTGCATGCCCAGATAAAAATAATATGGTACCGCGTTAGTTGGTTACAGAGACTGAATCCATATAAACCAGAATTTTTGATCTCTCTAGATCTGTTTGAAAAGGAATTATTTTGGTGCCTTTCTGGGTTTGCATGAATGCAACAATTATAATTTCCTTTTAAAGTTCAGCCCCGCTGCCGAAGGGAAAATGTCTCAGCGTAGAGAATGAGTAAGCAGCAGCTTTTGGTTGCTACATCGTTCCATAAAAATGAACTGCTTTAATTGATTCTAAATGCAATTAAATAAAATTATCTACAAATTGGTAAACGTATCCATGGTTGCAAATAAAAACTCAGCCTGCTTGAACAGGCATTCTTCTTTCTGATAAACGTCACGATGTCACAGCCTTTGATTTTGGGACTGATGGATGAAGCAGCTCCTTCCAGACCAAGACAAATCCTCACTCGGGCATTCAGAGCTTTTCCACCCTCTGTTTCAGTGAGCAATAGTCATGCTAGAATATGTGCAAGGATCTTTATGAAAACATTCCTTAAATACAGTTGAGAAGATCTAAGTGTCCACTGTAGATCTGTAAATAGACTGAGATATAATGGCACCAAGTGTGTACAGAAATGCAGGACACTTTGGATGTGTTTGGACCAAGGGTGGATTAGACTTTGCAGGGAGTTATCGGGGAAAAAAGCAGATTGTGATACTGTTTTTAATCAGTAAAATCAAGCTAAAGTGATGCCAGCACTGTGTGCCTGCTGGGTGGAGCTCTCCATCCCAACACCCCCCACATTCCTGGAGAAGTGGGATGGAGAAGGGGCGTTGGAAGACTTGGAATTTGGGGAAGAGGATCCTGTTAATAAAATGGGAGACTCCAGACATTTTTTAATACGAATAAGAAGATTCCTCTGTTAAGTTTTGCCGTGCAGAACTTTTAAATGATGCACAAGTGACTCCTGGGTGTACATTTGTCTGTGTCCTGTGACGTGGGGATGTTCTTTGGGTGAGAAGGACCTGGAGGAGGAAAACACAGAGGAGGGAAGAGCTGAGCTCGGGGAGGTTGATGCTGACGTGGGTTTAGGCATGAACGCAGTGGACAAGAATACAAATTTGTTCTGTTCATATTTCTCACTGGTACAGGGCACTGCAGTTGTGCAACTCACATTTTTCTCGGGCTGAGAGTCGTGGCCAAGGCTTGATTTTAGATCTCTTGGTTACGTAAGGGTTTGTTACTGTCCTTCCTCTCAATTAAGATGCACAATAGGGGGGTTTTATTGTTATTATTTAAAGTTTATATTGATTTTTTTTGAAGAGTGTCTTTAAAAGAATTGCTCTTCATCAGCCATGCTGATATAAAAGCATGTTACTATAATAATGGCCTTTGAATACTGCCCATTAAACTTTGACATTTAAAGTGTTTACTGTGAATACATACTAAGTTTCTCATTGAAGACAAGGTTTGGTTTTCTTGATGTGACTCTTAGATTAAATCAGACTAATCCAAAATAAATACAAAGATGGAGAATTCATAACAAGCCGCCTTGTAGATTCTCTGTGTGTAAAACAGCAACTGCTTTTGTGGCAGGGAGATTTCATTTTAGTGTCTCCTCTTTGGCCCTCAAGAAAAAAAATCTGTTCATTGTGTACAAAACCTTTTGCACTTTGACATAAGTCCTTCCAGCAGAATCCCTTTTTTTTTATTGAAACAAACTTAAACCATATTCCATTTCACAAAAGTGAAATGTGCTGAACATGTGCTTTTTAAAATAGAAGCATGTGCATCAACTCTTCTACTGAAGACACTTTCTGAGAGCAGTCTCCTGGGAAGGTCCATTACCCAAAATCCAGCGAGCACAGGAAAAGGGTGAAACGGTATTAGATCAAGCTTTACTAGGCTGGATGGCCCAGGCTGTGGAATAAGTGATATTTAATACATGCTGTTGGAGGCTCCTGTTGAGTGCCCTGTTTGGTAACCCGGATCAGGATGCTTGTTTAGTGGATAAAAGTGTAACTTTAGAAATTGGCAGGAACTTTCTGTGCTTGGCCACCTGTACTCTCAGCCAGATACGGTGTAAGGAGCCTCAGACAAGCACACTTTTCAAAGTTTGTTCTGTTTCACTTCCTTACAACCACCAGGTTCAAAGAACCATTTATTTAAAAAAAAAAAAAAAAGAAAAGCCTCTCTCAGTTCAAAGATGCATTTATAAAGCTCTCTGGTCTTTATGATCAAGCTCATACTTTGTCTTCCCGTTACTAAAATAATACTTTTATCCTGCCCTCTTTTTCCCCTCTCATCTGCTTTGTTATGAAAACATAACCATAATGAAGGTCTCAGGCATTGTATATTCCGGGCAATGTGATACCGTAAGTAATAAAAATGGGATTTTTCTGTTTTTGGTGGAGTTTTTGCTGTCAATAATAATTGTATCAAAAATAATGTGAACTCCCACCGACGCCTGCATAGTCAATCAGCATGAAGTATTAGCACTTCAGGGACACAAAGGCTCTGAGCCTGATAAAAGAGATTGGACTGAGAATTTTGACCTAAGAATATAATAATGTCTTCCAAGATCTCATTATGCCCGTGCCCATTTGGAACCATCTGGGGCTCGGTATAATAAAAGGAGTGGTGCGAATTTATGAACCCATAGATCCAGCCATGCCCCCTTGGATATTGTGCTGGATTAGTAGATTTACTGCTAATCCAAACACTGTGGGCAAAATTATGTCTTTACATCTGCACTGCGGCTCTCGCAGAGCTGCAGTAACTTAAACGCTTGAAGGGTTGACAGCAGCTCCCCTGCTTCAGGCACAATCTTCTGGCACCCTGCCACCTTCCCAAAAGTGCAGCTCCTCGGATGCACGTCCTCCACGTCTTGCCGTGGCACTTCTCCAAGGGGAGATGCTGCTGCCTCCGGAGTGGCAGGGGCTGGGGAGGGAAAAGTCACCACTCCGCCGGGCGGGAGCGGCAGCCGCGCAAACGAGGCGCAGTTGGCACAGAGAGAGATTGATCCATCTCCTTCCAGTTGCCTCAGGTGCAGAGCCCAAAGAGAAGAGTCTCCGTTTAATTGGGGGTGTCTTCAGCTAAATAAAATAGTCGTATGCAAATCCTTTTCCTAGGGGGCAGCCATGTGGACTCGTGACCTTTCTTTGAATGGTTTGGAGCCCAGAAATCAATGATTACACTAAATCCATAATTATATTCTTTTCATCTGTGGCAGGGTACTGATAGCATGACAGATGTGAGACCTTGAAAGCATGGGAACTTCAAAGACTGTTGAGATGTGTTAGACACCATGGACATGTGGAGCAGGGAAAAATAAAATTAAAAATAGCAAGAGGCTGCTTTACCAATGCTTTGGGTGATCCCTCTCCTGCACACGTGTGTGCACACACATGTACACCTTTATACGTGTGACTCAGGTCCCCAAAGAAGAGAACAACCTCTAAGAATTAAATATTTTCATTGTTGTTTCATTTTATCTCAAGAGGCTTCCCAAAGAAAGAAGGGGGATGGGTTGGAGGAGCCATGGCTGGAGACACTGCCTGGACTGAAGAGAGGTGAGTGTGCATCAGTTCCTCTTGTGCTGCTGCTGGGAGACATGGCCAAGAGGGTTTGTTCCTCCCGGAGGTGCTCCTCAACAATGTATTTCTGCCTCTAAAGGGCAAAATTGCACAAGATGGTTATTTTTGTGGCCTGTAATAATACGGTCAAGAACAAACGCTGGGTCAGTGTGAGGGGGGTTTGCAGTGGGGTGTGAGGGAAGCTCAGCCTTGGCACCCCAGCCCCCACAGAGAACACGAGTCCCCACCTGGGAAAGGTGGTATCTGAGGAGCCACGAGCCCAGAGATGCTCCCTGGAGGAGGCTGATGTGAAAGGTGTGGAAAATTCAGAATTACTGGATAATTGACATGTTCTCTGTGTGCCAGGGAGCAGCTGCCATGGATCCTGGTGCTCTGTAACTGTGAGGAGGTAAAAGTCTGCATGGGTAGAAATTTTAAAAAAAAAAAAATAGTGTTTCCTATTTATCCCATATTTAAAAGTTTTAAATTTTTTATATTCAGTCAGTGCCTCATAGTCTTGGCAAGTAGAGAACAAATGTGTCAACAGGGAATGGGAAATGACATTCCCAACAATTCCCTGGTATTTGGAGCTGGCAATGTAAAACAGCATCTTACCACTCATGATACTCAAAGAGTTGAAGGGCACAACATGGATATTTTTTATTTATTGCAATGTCAATAAATAACAAAATTATTCAATATTAATCCATATTATTTATTAGTAATATTTACTCCTTAAGAATTCTGTGTGAATTAAAAATTTTGAGTCTAATATCAGAAATTAATTTGCATGAACTCTGCATGGTACTGTGTCAAAATCAGAGGGTAAATGCAATTATTTATATGTTCCTGGGTACTCATAACTCTAAACGAATCAGGAAATGATGGCATGAAGGACACAGATAAGATAAACTGAAGATTTTTGGTGGCTGTCATCAATACAAGGAAGTTTATAACCAGATAATTCAGTCTTAGATGAAATTTCATAACATTAGTCATGTGGAAATGTAAGATGAAAATTACAGAGGTTTGGATTTTCCATAAAATTTAAGACTTTGATATTGTTACTTTCAGTGCAGACCTCTCAGAAATACAAAAAGCACATACAAATGCAAAATCTCCCAAAAAATACAAGAATTATTTATTTTCTGGGGCCAGATCAGAAGATTTATCACTTTAGCCTGACCCTGAAATCCCAAAATGCCATTCTGTCACTGATCTCAGAGCCTGAAATGCCTGAATGATACTTGAGGTAGTGCTGTCTTGGATAAAAAGTCCAGATTTGGAGGGAACATCCCTTAAAAACAAGATTCTTTAGATAAATATTTGTTGTTTGAAGCTGGTGGGGCATCTCTGAAGTTGGATGTGTCTCCTCAGGGCCGTATTAAGTGGCAGAGAGTAGCACAAGTAGCCAAGTGCGTGTGGACTCTCTCTCCTTCCTGCACAATTTATGGATAACTACGAAGCTTTTGGAAACAGCAGAATTTCCAAACCCCAGTAACCCCAGCAGTTTCTCCCTGCTCTCCCTGTGCAATTCTCAATCTGAGTGAAGCCCTTTCCATCCTTCTCCTTTGCCATTTTTAATATCTACTTACAATTTATTTTCTGAATGATCCTTCACTTGTTTCTCCCCTCGTTTCTTTCCTTTGGTTCCTCCTTCCTCACGCTGTTCCATCAGCATTGCTTGGCAGGCACCTCAGCGTTGCTGTCCTGGCCACCAAAGGAGCATCTTCTGGAAGGCCACTCACATAAATTCAACCACATATTTGTGGAGAATTCCAAGATACCTGGGCAGAGCCCGTTCCTTCTTTCACTGAGGTCTGTTCTTCAAGGCACGTTAATTGTTGCAGTGATGCACCAGTTGCATGGGTACTATAAAGCCATTTTAGCACTCCTGTGAAAGGAGTACCATCCCCATTCCTCCAAATATTCAAATCTTACCTTTTCTGCCTAACGCAGGGGGCACCAAGATGAACAAACTAGTTATACATGCATGGAAAGTAGCAAGCTGAAAGTAATTGTGTATTCAGTTTTAATGGAGCTGAATCTCCTGCTGAGATTTCAATATCTGACAGCATTGCTTTCATTGCCCCAAATGCCCAACCTTTCTCTAATGTTTGACCTTGGGTATGATTATATTTCTGTATGTATCTCAAATGATGCAAAATCATTTGCCTATATCAGTCATCTCTCCCTGACAGTCCTGCTCCAGCTTGTGGCAGAGGAGAAGGAGTCTGATGGCGTTAACAATAGCTAAAATGAACTTTGATAGATGTTCCCAGCCCTTCAATAAATACATAAAGCATCTCTATAATGTCATTTTGTTAACTGATAAACAACAAAAGGATGAAGGCATTCACTTTTAACTATATTGCATGTCATTATTTTCTTGTTGCCTTGCTTAGGGTAGAGAAGCAACATGACCTGCACAATAGAGGACAGGACTGTTGCTTTCACTGCTGGTTATTTATATTCTTTGCTATCCCACCTGCTAAATGAGAGCTGTACAAGTGTGTGACAGGCTCTAGCGTGGCAGTTTTGTGTCAAGGTGTTGACCCACAAACCTGGGTCTGCTCCTGGTGGTGTCTCAGCACCCAGAGCACCGGCTTTACATCGCTCCCTGCCTGAGGTCAAAGTGCGGCTCCTCACAGAAATGAAATTCTCAGGTCTGTCTCTTGATGTTTTCTCCAGTTGGTCTAACCTGGTCCCAGAGGAGGTTTAGGTTGGACAATGGGAAGAAATTCTTCACAGAAAGGGTGATTGGGCATTGGAAGGGGCTGCCTAGGGAGGTGGTGTGGTCCCCATTCCTGGAGGTGTTTAAGAAAAGACTGGATACGGCACTCAGTGCCATGCTCTGGGTGACAAGGCAGTGTTGGGTCACAGGTTGGACTCAGTGATCTCAAAGGTCTTTTCCAACCTCAATAATTCCATGATTCTGTGATTATTGGCCTTGTAGATGTTTTTGCAGCGTGCTGGGCTGGCAGAGGTGGGTGCAGGAGCGGCATTTTCATGGCTTTTACAGATCTGTACGGAGGTTTGGAGGTGATGTACGAGTAAATCACTGCAGTGCAGAAGAGAAGGAAGAGTTGCATCCCATTCCTGGCATCCCCACAACGAAGTGGCCATTGGGGAGGAGCTGGGAGACGGCAGAGAGGGAAGGTGGTGGCTGTGAGGAAAAGGGGCTTTGGATAGATGGGGACAAAGGGACCGTTTTTCCACCAGGCAGCCTCAGTGTGATTAATTTTCCTGTGCTGGTAACAAGAGCTGTATTCCTGAAGAGGGAAAATTTGATAGGAGCCTCTTTTTTCAGGTCTGTGTATACTGGGCACATTATTTTAATAGTACACCATTAAGGTGTTTATCTTAATTTAAAAAAATAATATTTCCCTTGTTGTTTGCAATTGCTCACTAGAAACGAAATCCCTTTCCTGACCGAGTATCCCTTGCAATCCTGAGCTGGTTGTTATTGCAGGTTGCCTCGGGAATACTGAGTTACTGAGTTTCAGACTTTCTTCAGAAACACTGAGGGGAGTTCAACAGCATCTGAAAATACAGATAAAGAAATACATGGACCATGCAAACAAAAGTAAGTGGGATAAAAAGGGATGTGTTTACCAGATGGTGCACGGTAAAAAAAAAAGGTCCACAAAGAAGCCCCTTGGTCTGACTGCAAGGCTTGTTAGGGATGCAGAGCACTGACCAAGTTCACTGGAGTTTGAAATCCCAAGGGCAGTTTTTAGTTTCTCGCTGTGCACCGCAGAAGGTGATTTAATAATTCATCTGAAACTGTGCAAAACTTTCTGTTGACTTAATTTACTCCCTCTTCAAGCAGATTTTTAGTTTTTCTGGGAGATTTTAACCCAGTATTGAGGAACTATAAATAGATGGAGGCCTAAACCTGGGTCTAAAGAACTTCACTCGTGTCTGGTTGAGCCTGGGCAATCTGACCAGTGCTTTGTCTGAATTTACAAAGAAAAATGGGCACAGGGTGGCTTAAAGGAGTTAAATTTGCTGTTGCTGTACACTGGTCTGCCTTAGTACAGCCAATCTACTTCCCAAGAAACAGGGTAAAGAGAAATTAAAGCAAATCCGGGCCCTGGTGTGTAGAAGCGGGGAGAGATTTAGTGCTGGGAGCTACTGTCAAGAATTTTTTACACAAATGCAAGATTTCAACACCTTTCTGCTTCGACTGCTAATAAATGTCCCTGGTAAATTTACATTTCCTTCTCACTCACAAACACTCAAATGCTTCATTAGTGATTGTTGCTTTGTCTTTTAATATTAACTGTCTCCCTTCCAGTGCCTTTTATTTTGGCACACCTTCTTAATAATTTGTGGAAAATATGGCGAGAGGTCAAAATGTTTATTGACCACTTACTCCTTTCTCCTTCCATGGGGGCACCTTGTTTCTTCAAATAACATATTAAAACCATCAAGCTACCAATCACTAAGAAATCACAAACATCCATATTCTGTTTTAAACACATTTTTAAGATATTTTTCTCAATTTTCTTCTTTCCAGAATGTGAATCTGGCTTCCAGTAGGCAATCAAGTTACTCAAATTTCTGCAAAACATATCAAGCAGTGAATTCATTCACAAATACATCTTGGAAATAGACTTTAAAATAGAAAGAAGCCTTTCCCAAACATAAGGGGCTTTTGTTTGAGGGAAGAAAAATCTGTATAAATATAGGTGATATCTCAGATAAAAACATTGGCATAGTCTAAGTAGCTGTGCAAAAATGAAACACAAACTTCAGTCATTTTTTCATTGCAGGCATGTGTGTTTCTGGTAAAAAATGGATGTTCCAGCTCAGGAAGTCAGAACAACATGTACGAGTGGCCCAAATTGGTTTTGATTAACAAGGTTTTCTGCCTGGAAGTCACTTTATCTTCATCCCATTAGCTCCACAACAAAATAAATGAATCAAATGCATTAGACTGAGCCACGCTTTTGCAGGGTGAATGCAAAGAAAAATCCTCACTCAAGAGCCGTGCAAACATTTTATATAAAATGTTGTTTTTCAGCTTAATATTCTTCTTGGACTCTATGTGGTCAGAATGCAAAAATTTCTGGCTTCTTTCATTGTCTCCTCTCGTGCCGCTGATGTCTGATATTCCCAGACATGGATCATGCCACGTTGGGATGGTGCCGTGTGACTTTGGGCCGTTGAGGTGCCCACTCCACACAGATTTTGTAGCTCTCATCCTTTTACCAATGCATTTCCTGGAGTCTAGTTTTTGGTACAAACCACAGAAAGGGGATATTTTTTCAATGGGACAAGTAGGAAACTTTCCTGGGTAAGAAAATTCTTCCTGCTTTGATCACCATCTTCCACCTCATGTGCCAATCAAAGCAAAGAATCCCCTTCCACATCTAAGTCTGGTTTTCCACTTCCTCATTTCTCTGTAAGGAAGTTGATTTTTCCTCAATTACTTCAAGTTGTGTTGCTTAGAAAGTCAGGTTTAAGGCAGATTTTCTTGTCTGTGCAAAAGCATGAATTTTGGTATTGGTTCCTGCTCAGAGGTTATTACAAATATTCAGTTTCCAGATTGATCAAAAGTTTTGTTTCCACAACTATTAAAAAAAAAAAAAAAAAAAAAATTCTGTTCTAGGTTATTGATAGGTAGCTGAAATCTGTTTTTGTGAGGAGGAAAGAACAGTCGTGTGAGTTGGGCTCCAAGGAATTCTATCCTCTAATTCCACTCTAACCCCCAATATCTCTGCCACAGAAAATGTATTTAGTTCCAAAGTTATCTTGGGAACTATGAGTAAGTGCAGTTGAATTCCTTTGACATTCTGCATAAGGAAATATGAATATCCAGACAGATAAACAAGATCTATTCTCGATTAAATAAAACCTGAAGATGACTGAACTTCCATATTTTATTTTTAATTTCTCTAAACAATGTAATACATAACTTTATTTTTAGGAAGAGTTGTCATTAAAAGTAGCGGTTAGAGAGGACTCTTCCAAATTCTGCTGGGCAAGAGGATGTTGTTCTTGCCAGCTACAGAAAAACTGAGAGTTAACCAAAGTTCAGTCTTTACTAAAAGTCCAGTGGCAGTGCTGGTGTTTCTTCTGGTTATACCTCACTGTACTCTAAGGCAAAACACCAAGAGAATAAATTCCCCCATAATCTGTGTTTTCTTTGTGTTCTTTATCTTCTTACTTAAAAATTGTCCTTGAAAAAAATGAACACATTCATAGGTACATGAATAAAATATTTGCAATGGAAAATATTTGTGAGAAAAAAACATTATCCAAATTATTCAAATTTCAAAAGTATACAATTGCAACTGGGGCTGTCGTGTTCAGCTCCAGTAGACACACTGGATTGTCTTTTTGTTTTTTCAAGTGGATAATTTATGTAATTAACCAAGATGAAATGAATTTTAAATTGTATATTAAAACGGCAAAATTAGGTAGTTAGGAAAAAAATATGATGTGGTTTATATTCTCACTCACTGTTAGGAATTTTTTTAATTGCAGAACTTAAAATTGCAGCTGGCAGCTTTTTTATATGACTCTTGTCCACAAAAAGTGTTTTCCCTGACCACATTGACCTGATGCGTTGTGATAAATTTTTAAAATTCAAATTAATACATCTGTAAAGTACTATTCTTGTTCATGAGCAACTTTTTACAGTGATACTGAAGGGGTTTTTTTTGGTTATTGGAATACATTTGGTTGTTTGGAATATACTTTAGGCTTAATATCAAGAAATCTAAATTATGCTTTTTGTATATTCAGTCTTTTACATCATAAATAGAACCAGCATGTACCAAGTCCCTTTTTTCTCAGAAAATTTGATATAAACTTAATTCTGCAGCTCCTATCAAGAATTGTTCTTTGCTGCATTACACCTCTTGATCCCGTTTATCTGCATAATTCAAACGCAACCCTGAAAGATATAAACAGAGTGACAGTTTTCAAACATATTTTCTGATAATCAGCACAAACTATTACTTGAACCTATTCAATAACATCACCCTGACAGACGGAATTCAATGACCCTCAATAACAACAGATACAATCTCATTGTATAAAATTATATTATGACATGACTGTGTTGAGTTATGACTGAGGTTGACTTGCAATATGGCACGTGTTTTCTTTAGGAGAAGATGATACTTATTGACATTGAGATAATGCAGGATCTAAATTGTGCAGCCCGAGCTTCTGTCATGAAAAAACATCCCCCAAGAGTAAAGAGATGTGTGAGTACAACCAGGAGACAAATAAATAGTCAAATACTGGTGTGTCTAGCAAGAATAGAACTGTTATTTAACACATTTTCCTTGCTGGGCAGGTTCTTCGGTAGCTGATGTTGATTTAGGGTGGCTCAGTTCAGGTTCCAGTACTGGGAGGAAAGGGGGCCATGGCAGTGGAAATCAGCACTGGAAATCTCTGCTTGTGGCTGTCAGTGAGAAGTCTCTCACGGGATCTGGCAAACCAAGCTCATTCCTAGACTAGGACAGTTCTCCAGACGGATACTTAGTGCGTCAAAAAGCCAAAGTGGGTTCAGAAGATCAGGTTCCCTGGGGTGTTGGAGAATGTGTGTTGACAACAGCTCCTGCCAGGGGGGCCCATGTTTCCACCCTCTGTCCTTCCTCTTTCCAGCTTGGTCTGAGCTGCCAGTTCCAGAGAACATGGAAAATTGTGCAGTTGTTGGACTATGGAGTGTCTGGTGGGGCAAAAGGGCTGAAAGGGAGAACAGCAGAGATGATGTCAAACATTGCCGGTGAGCCTTTGGTGAGACTCCAGATAACAGGCAAATGGATAGGGCAAGGTCCAGGTGGGATCACTGCTGGAGCTGCTGGAGGTTGTTGGCCAGACCTGGCCAAGACTTTGCTCTTGGTATCCTGGAGATTTGTGGGTAGATGTATAATTCCTCTGTGTGTTTGTCCTCCAAAGAAAAACTCCCCAAACCCACAAAAACAGCATGAAATATCATTATAATTCCTTCGGTAAAGGTATTTTGCTAAATAATGATAAAATCCCAACGTCTTCAATCTAATTGAATGAAGTTAAACAACCATTCAAAAGTGTCTAGAAGGACAATGGTTTTTTACTTTTCGTGTGAAAGCAAGAAAGATTTTTGTCCAAAAGCCAAAACTTCCGAGCATTGAGAGTCCCAGCACGTGCAGATGTTGAGGGGTTTGGGTTTGTTTGCCCGAATCATCGGTAGAGCCGATGATTGTATAAAACTTCATTATTACAAGCAGGTTAGAAACACGGAGCTTGTTTATGAATAAATAATTCTGTGTCTATTCTGCAAGGTAGGAAGGACACTTAGGACATTCAACCTCTCCAAGGATGCCGTGAGCAGGAAGTATATGTGGCAGGAAAACAGATTTACGGTCAGGTAAATAGAGGAAGAAAATGACATGTACAATAAATGGCATTACTGGGGTTTACATACAAAGGTAGAAGTTAGAGCCATTGAGGGCATCCACAGGTTAAAATTTAGTGCAGATAGAAAAGTGCAGGATTTTGAGTCATTTCCACTACTGGCGAGATAAAAATCAATGTCCAAATACTTCCTTACTGGCAAAAAGCCACTGAAAATACCGATCTGCTGTATAATATAAAAATCCAGTGTCACTGATTTGAGACAGGATACAAACCCTGTGCTGCCTTCAAAAAACTGCTTTTGTCGTTCCCTGAAACGTGGTTTCCACAAAAATATTTCACAGAGAAATGAATCCACTGGCTGTTGGCTCTGCTGGCCTGGGAGGGGCCAGCCTGCCTCTGGTGGCCAGTCCACCATCCATCTGGGGATCCCTGAGCGATTCTTGGCTCTCCTTATCAGAGCAGGATTGCTGGGAAGAGGAATGAGGGTGTTAAATCCGTAAGTGCCGTGGTCTAGCACCACCTGCCCCGGCTGATGAGTGACCAAGCCCATTAACCACAAGTTTTCTGCAGAGGTTGCCCCCACTGGGTTTAGTCCTGGGTGCAGGCTCGTGTTCCTCGTGTGCTGGCAGAGCCCTGCCCACCCTCCAGGGCTGGGGGCTGCTCTGCTCTCCCAGAAATTGTCTCTCTTCCCTCTGAAGTTTTCCCCCTCTCCTGCAGCAGAGCGAGGTCAGGCACACAAAGGTGCCGTCCCCTGATTGCAGCAAACACCGCCATGTGTTGTATGTTTGATGAATTAAAAGGATGCTGCCAACTTAATTACACTGTAACCCTTCAATAAAGGAAGGGCAGAGCTGATTAACTAGTGAATAATTGGGGGCTGATTGATGGCTTTCTCCCTCACTGCTAAAGGCTGTATATATAATTATTTTGCCTGTGGGCCTAATTTTGCCACTGTTAGCTTCCACTTTTGTCATCAGCTGTAATTTATGGATGGGGCCTGAAGCCTTAAAAAAGGCTGGAAAATGAAATAGCCCCAAATCCCCAGATATGTCACCTGGAAATGGCCAGCAGGCAGCCTTTAACGTCAACATTTGCAGCCATTTAGCAGCATTAACACCTCATGCTTAGCCGGAAAATAATATTATCATTTGTCAACAACTATCATAATATAGATTTTTTTCCTGACATGTAATAATGTTGCATCACTCACACCAATGATTTAATATATGTTTTAAATGCAAGATCAATTTATTGCAACTGAATAGCAAAGTCTTCTAGTAATGCACCAAAAGAAAATGAGAGAGCAAGAGGATGAAGACACACGTCCCTCATTGCATTGGCAAGTTGGTTCCAGAATTAGCATCTAAGTCTCTAATGAACCCCCCAAATCACAACAAGCTGATTTGTGAAACTTTGTTTAAAAAATATAGAAAAATAGTTTTTCTTCGAACTTTGCAAGATGCAGCAGCAGCTTCAAAGAAAATATGGAAAATAAACCACTGAAATTAAAAATCATTGGGGGACAATTTCCCACTGTCAATCAGCAGAGCTGCACAAGAGCCTGTGGAGCTCCACTGGTTTGCACAGGATGTAGATCTGGCTCTTTGTATTTTAAACTGAAATAAAATTTCTCACTTTTTTTTTTTTTTTCCCAGAGAGACAAAACCTAATCATTAATGCTGCAAAGTAACAGCAAAAGACACCCTGTTTTGAAGGATTGAATTGCTTCAGTGGCAAAGAGATGCCCCCTCAAAACTCAGCCTGTCTGGGGAAAGCACCACATGCTGATTAGAGCTGCTCCAGCGACTGCCTGCTTTATATTCCGCAAAGATTTTTTTTCAATAAAGTAATAACAACTTAGATTCTGCCTTTTTTTTTTCTTTTTTTTT
>WEKY01057664.1:766242-827002 GCA_013390045.1 Picathartes gymnocephalus | reverse complement strand
TTTTTTTTTTTTTTTTGGGAACCCATATTTAAACATCATGGAGAGAAGCCTTCTAATTTATAAGCCAAGATATACAAATCCTCTCTCTCAAATTTCCTTTGTTGTTTTGTCCTCGCCGAGCGCTCCCTTGCCTATGAATCACAGAAAGATTTGAAGAACCTTTCAGTCAAAGCTCAGTTTTGTGCCAGTGGGCACTTGCCAGGAAAAAAAAAAAAAAAAAAGATTGATATTTGCCCTCTCTTCTTATCTGCACTTGATTTATAAGTCAGTGCAAGTATGCAAGAGAAATAAAGGCAAAGACCTTGATGCCTCCCTGTGGAGAATATGCACCATTTGGATTGAAGGCATGAAAGAGGAGAAATTAATGGTAAGCTGTTCATCTGTCACTACTGCCAGCCTGATGGTTTTGCAGGGAAGGAGAGGACTGGCTGACATGCCCTCCAGTCAAGGGCATGACTGCCCGCTGTTCTCATATTATAAACACAGTGCTTTGGGTTTCTGAGGGATTTAAATTTAAATTATACTGTACTTTGGATAGGCAAATCTTTACACAAGTTTATTTTCTTGAAGTATTAACATGCAGGATTTTGCTGGCTTTATGTGGAAGAAAAATAAAAATTAAATCCCTCTGTTTGATAAAAATGTGTAGCAGACTCTTAAAATGTATCTGTATTTTTAAAGCGGTGTGTTATAGTGTAATGAGATTTAAATTTATATATGCATTGAAGATTTAGGCACAGGCATAAATAGATAAGCTTTCGTTATTCTACTTTCTGGCACATAGGGAAAGATTAAAAAGTTCAAAATAGGAGTTGAATATTTTTTTCTATTAAAATGGTATAATACTAAGTGCTGCTATCGATGACAACATTAGGAACACATCTGGAGGATAAAAACTGACACAAAACTTTCATGTTGTGCTCAACGACAAGAAAAATGTACTTATTGCTAAATTACTTACTTTCAGGGCTGAGCATTTGTGTCATGCTGCTTTTGAAATGTTTTGGCCTGCTCGAGTCCTCGCGATGCTCCTGTGACACTGCTGAACCTCTGTTTGTCACCAAAGGTATTGGGGAGAATTGGAGAGGTTTTGGGTGCCTGGCTTGGTTTGGGTAAGGTGCGCAAGGACGTGAGGACTGGTTTGCACCAAGTTCAGGGTTCAGATTTGGGGGCATTACAACCACCCACACCCACTGTCTGTTTAAAATTCTCTTTGCTGAGCCGCAACAGTGGGCCAGGGATTCCTGTTTTCCGTGAAAACAAAAGGAAAAGTGAGTTGCTAGTCCACTGGTTTCAAATTACCTTGTATTTTATAAACTAAGAGAAAAGAAAAACCAGACTTTATCACTTATTTTTGTTTCAATCTCCTGAGTTTGAGGCTAATTTCATTATTTCCTGAAGCTTTAGTCATGATTCCTGAAATCTTGGTTTAGGCAACAGATTTCAATGCTAATTGTGCTCAATTAAAGTGATGTTTGCTCTTACTCCAGCAAAATTAACGGCGGGCTGAAAGAACAGGGAATCTTCCACAAACATGACAAAGATAAACCAGTCAGAGAAGAGGAGATGGGGGTTGCTCAGGTCTGAGATATTCCTCCAGGCTCCTCAGGAAGGAAGGACATCCTTCCCCTCACCACGACTGGCATCTCCAAAGCACCACTCCATGCAAACCTCATGGAGCTCAACCAGTGCACGGTGCTGCCCTGGCTCGGGGCAGTGCCAAGCACAAATCCAGGCTGGGTGCGGAACGGATGGAGGGCAGGCCTGAGGAGAAGGACTTGGCGGTGTTGGTGGATGGGAAGCTCCACAAGTCCCAGCTGTGGGCACCACCCTGGGTCCTGGGCCCCTCCTCAGCGTGGGCGGAAGGAAGGAGGGGATTCTGCCCCTCTGAGCCCCTCTGGTGAGACCCCACCTGCAGAGCTGCCCCCAGCCCTGGCTCCAACAGCAGAAGGATGTGGAGGAGACCACAGAGATGCTCCAAGGGCTGGAGCCCCTCTGGAGTCAGACTAGGAGAGCTGGGGGTGTTTGCTTGGAGAAGAGAAGGCTCCAGGGAGACCTTAGAGCCCATTCCATGTCCTTTGAGCTGATTCCCACCCTGCCTGAGGGCTTCGCTTGCATGGGCACCATAATCACCCTTCTCCATCACCTCCTGGGATAACCCTCAGCAGGGGGATTTTCCTCCCTGAGGGACGAGGATCAAAGCGTTCACAGTCCTAATCAAAATTAGTTGGCCACAGATATTACACACCAGGGCTGGTGAAGTCACCTTCATAAATTCCCAGTCCCTCTTATCTCCCTGCTCCCGAAGCATCTCCTCTGCAGCAGTGACAGGCTCCATGCTGGGTCAGCGGCCCAGCACTCCATTTAACTCCCCGCTGGAATCTGCCTGGAGTTTTGGCAGACTTCAAATGTTGGAGGTGATATTTTCTGTGCCAGCTGTGAGCTAAAAAAATTTCTAGAACCTTTTGCTAAAATGAGTAAGATTTTTTTATCCTTTTTTTTTTTTTTTTTAAGAGATTGTGGGAATGCGTGTTCTTTCACAGTCTTCAAAATGATAATAATTTTCCCAAGCAGCTCCAGTTCCTCCAGGCTTGGAGCAGGTACTTCATTACTTGACGCTTCTTTTTTTTTTTTTTTGTTCTTGTCAAAAAGGCCTCCTGTGCCCCAGTTTAGAGGCATGTTAAAAATCTGTTTGCACTTGCTGAGTCCATCTGCACCAAGGCTGATCTGTCTCCTCGCAGTTCCGGGCACGGATGTGACGCCCATACGGAGCATCCCTGGTGCGGCCGCACCGGAGGAGCCGAGGAAAGAACACTTCTCCCTCTGCTCTGGGGTCACCTCCTGCTGATTCAGGGACAGCACAAACCCCGCTCAACTGAGCCTTATTTCCTTGGTGCTGAATGTTTGTGCAAACGCCAGCAAATTGTGTGTTTTCCGTGTCTGGAGCGATGGGGCACGGACAAAAAGCTGTTTGCTGTCACAGGGTGCGTGGGGAGCTCGGGCACAGGAGGTGGCAGAACAAGTCTAGAGGTCCCAGTTTTGCTGATGAAGTGAAGGAAGGTCGTCTGGTCCTGCAGGCTGAACACTTTTCAGGCTTGGATTGTTTGTTGTTTGGGGAATTGCATTTGAAAGAGAGCGATGGAATGTAGAGGTTGGGAAGTTAAGGACTGAGAAGGCAGAAAATGCTATTACAGACACATATATTTTTTTATATATTTGTATGACTTTTGTTCTGTGCTGTGCACTAAAATGTGTTGTGGGGCTGTTCAGCCTGGAGAAAAGGAGGTTCAGGGGAGACCTTATTCATCTATAACTCCCTGCCAGGAGGGTGGAGCCAGGGGGGGTCGGGCTGTGCTCCCAGGTGACAATTGACAGGATGAAAGGGAAGGGCCTCAAATGTCACCAGGAAGAAGTTTAGATTGGATATTAGGAAGAATTTCTTTGTTGCAAAGCATCAGAACAGCGAGCCAGAGAAGAGGTGGAGTCACCCTTCCATGGAAGTGTTCAAAAACTGTGGATGTGACCCTTGAGGAGATGGGTTAGTGGTGAACACGGTGGGGTTGCTGAGTTGATGGTTGGACTTGATGATCTCAAAGGTCTTTTCCAACCTTATTGATTCCATGATCCTACGGAATGGTCTCTCCTCCTCTTTCAGTGGGTGCAGTCCTCTTATGCCCATCACTTGTTATTTCCCAAACACTGTCCAAATTTTGGACTTTTCCTCATGGATTTTCCTCTGACCCTCTCCCCAGGGCTTTTTACAGTGAACTTATCTTTCTAATTGTTCGTGTAGGAGTAGAGAGGAACCTCCTCCTTTCAGGGAGGGTTGGCTCCATTTTGCATGTTCATTATCAGGCACTGAGATAGAAGATATTTCCAAAGCAACAATAAATTGGTTTTTATCTTTCTGGCTCCGTTCCCCTCATTCAGTCATAGAAAGGAAACCTTGACTGTGAGGTCCTTGGAAGTGTCTAAGGCCAGGTTGGACAGGGCTTGGAGCACCCTGGGATAGTGGAAAGTGTCCCTGGCCATGGCAGGGGGTGGCACTGGATGGGCTTCAAGGGCTCTTCCAACCCAACCCATTCTACAATTCCATGATTTAGTCTATATCCACCAAATACAAAGAGCAGTAAAATTAAAATCCTGATTTATTTCCATGCACAGTCATTCCTGGGCACTTATGAGCCTGCGTTTTTCTGGAAAAAAAATTTTAAAAGCTGTGTGTGAGCAAGTAATTAACAACCACATCATGGTGAAGACAGGCAAGGGCCAAATTAGAGTTGCAAAGGGACATTTAGTTCCACCATTTCCCAGCTATTGAGCACTTTGGTATGTGGAATTATCAATTTTTAGCCCAGTTTTTAAGCTCAGGATATACCCACATGAACTGAAAAACTGCCTTTTAACACTCTTTTAAATTTCTTATTTTTAGTTCTCTTTTTACAACCAAATTCTTGATGTTGTCTCTAAAAGAAAACCCCAATCCCATCAGTATAAATGAAATATTCATACAAAGAAAAACAAAAACTAAATTTCTTTCCTGTTCAACTTCAGAGTGAAATTCTTAAATTTCTGTTCTTAGGGTGGCCTAGTTATGAAAATATTTTGTAATTTTTGGGGAACTGTTTTTATTCCTCTGGAATGAAAAATGTGTTGGAAATCCATGGTTTTTCTATAAGGAGGGAACAAGTTTAGTAAGAAAATTTTAAACCAGGTTGATTATTTTGTTGAAGATTTTTAAAAAAATTCTTTAAGAAATCAAAACAATACTGTTTCAGCTTCCTAAACATGGGGATATTCTCATATATAAATCTAATCCTTGCAGGAGACCCTCTGACACCATCTTTGCCCCATGAGATCTCAGAACTCAGGGATTTGCTGTTGTTTTTTGTGGCCTCAAAACCACCCAAAACTCATCATCAGATTTAAATCTAAGTGACAGCAAAATTCTGCCCAAAAATTTTTGATTTGAAACATAAGGAGGCACTAAAATTTTATGGAAAAATTTTAATGTGTCTGGACTACAATTCTTAGATAGAGATCAGCTGCTTATTTTATTTTGTTGCCTTTTTTTTTTTTTTTTCGGGGCACTTGATTAAAACTTTGGAAATAAATGCAATTTTATTTTTATTTTATCTCTGAAATATGATTATAAATGACCTTTGATAAAAAGTTAACAGAGAATATGTCAGGAAGCAGCTCAGAAGGAAAAGATTAAAAGCAGGCAGTCTAGAGAGGTGTTTAATTTCAATTTTCTTTGTGGTATAAGAAATCTGTAGATTTTAAAGCCATCGTGCCATAGTTACTTTTATCAGCCAGGCTCTTTTGTTTTGTTCTGCCACCTAATTCTTTTGATGACAATGAGTCCACAGTTTTCCAATGACTGATTTCGATTTGCATGTTATTGTCAGCCTTTTATATTTTATCATATCTCCACTTTGGTTTTTATGCAGATCCTCACATCAGAAGGCAAGGGCAGGCCGAGCTAAACAGCTGGCTGGATTTGCATGAAAATGGACTGCCCTTTTTCATTTGTTTGTTCTTGGGAAATTACAGTAGGTGAGTATCTGACTCAAATTTCCCAAACAAATAAAGATAAAACTTCACAGATATTAAACTGTGGAGCATTAAACTGTATCATTTTACATATAAAAAGAAAAGGATTAAATAGAATTAGTCTGTTGAGCTGACTGAGGAGAAACAATGAGAGTGACGGGCTGAAAACTAAAGATACAAAAGAACTGTGGTGTCTTCAAGAGATTTTTCTCTCCAAATATTTTCCTTTGCCGTGTTTAAAGGATAAACACTAATAGAAATATTTCCCTTATGAACTGAAGATATTTTTGCTAAGGAAAAGAAAACCATAATCTGTTATAAGCCATTATATATTTGATAGTATTCCTGTATTTTATGCATTTATTTTCTGCACAGAGCAGTTACAGCAGCCCCTTAGCAGTGGATATTCTTCACAATTTGGGCTGGCCTTGTAAGGCAGCCAAGGTCTAAACGTGACCCGGGGCAGGTGACGTTTGGAAGCCCACGTTGCTCTCAAGAGGCCAAATCTGCAGGGTGAGGGAAGATCTTTTCTTAGACTGTCTGCAAGAGATGGAAAAAATGAACAAGCTTTGGGGCACAGGAGAACCTGGGAGTTGACAGAGAGGGGCATTATACATTTGAAGAGTAAGGTATCAAAATAACACATGGCACGACTTGGAGTTGTCAACAGACTTATAAATTATTTAGAGCATGCGTGTCCTTGTGTGCCCGGGAGCTTGTCCCTCTCCTTCCAGCCAGGCTGCTCGAGCTTATAAAAGTCATAACACTCCCTGCAAACCTCACCTCTCTGCCCTTAGACCATCATAGAAAGGAGAGAAAGACTGTAACTTACATTAAATAAAGGTTTGGAGAGAGTGGATTTCATTATTTTACGCCTAGACTTTCACCTTAGGTAGGAGTTTGGATTACCAGTGGCGTTTTACACTTCCTAGAGTTAAACATCTGGGGCAAAGAGCTGTCAGCTCAGAATTTCCCAAAAAAAGTGGTAACTGCTGGTGCTGCATGAGATATTAAAAGTTCCTCCTTTCCTGTGAAATGGTTGGAATTGAGTACGTGGAGTTACAGCCATGCAGTGCGGGGAGAGAAGCAGTGGCCCCAGGAAGTAGCACAGAGCCAGGTAATAGCCAGGGCAAAAATTGTAGGGTAAAATACATTCTCATGTCTAATTATTTAATTAATTAATTAATCAGACTTCTTCCCTGCAAGAAAAGGAAAATCTGGTGAACAGTTTAAATCCTTTTTCTTCTGAATGCAGCAAAATCATGCTGAACTTTCATTACACATTAAAAATTTTTAATAAAAGGATCCTAAAGGATTCCTAAGCCTGGCGAGATCCCCAGGCTTTGCTTTCTGGTGGTGCTGTGGAACCTCAGCAGCGACAGCAGAAGACAACCAGTGCCAGGTGAGAGCAGAAGGTCCCAATCCACCCCCTGGGAAGCTGAAATGGTTGTTTGTAGCAGGTGATAAAACTGTGAATGGTTAAAAGGAGACCTAGGCCTGCCAGAGTAAGGGTGGGTGTTCCTTCAGACAGGTAGGGGTTTTCCTGCTGCTGCTGGGAACCTGGAACTGCTGAGGGATACTTACAGAGTGATGGACATTGTGCATGGAGGACTGACCTTGCCTACTGCTGTTTCCAGGTATTTAAAATTCTTAACAAGTATTGTTTATTTTTAGGAAATCCACGTAGGGAATTGCCCCTGTTTTGTTCATCTCCCAGCAGAGAAACAAGGTTGGATTTCCCCTGAGCTCACTGGACATATCTCTAGCCTACAGTCTGAATCTCTGAAGGTGAAAAAATTGTGAGGTTTTGCTTTGAAAGCATCAATGGTGCGTGGTCTGGCACTGGAGTAAGGCTCTTCTTGGATAAAATGGATGGTTTTGCTGGGGTGTGTCTGGAGGAAGGCAACATTGCTGGAGTGGGGACTGGAGTTCCAGGAGGGGCTGAGGGAGCTGGGAAAGGGCCTCAGCCTGGAGAAAAGGAGGCTCAGGGGGGACCCTGTGCCTCTGCACAACTCCCTGCTAGGAGGGGCAGTGAGAGGGGATCAGGCTCTGCTCCCAGGGAGCAGGGACAGGAGGGGAGGGAGCGGCCTCAGGCTGGGCCAGGGGAGGCTCAGGTGGGATAAAAGGGAAAACTTCTTCATGAAAAGGTTTGTCAAACCCTGTCACAGCTGCCCAGGGCAGTGGTGGAGTCCCTGTCCCTGAAGTGTTCCCCGTGGATGTGGTGTTTGGGGGCGCGGGGCAGTGGTGGATCTGGCAGTGCTGGTCCGTGGCTGCTCTCCCTGATCCTACAGGGCTTTTCCAACCTTTGTGATTCTGTGGATTAACACTGGACTTGTTGTTTGGGCAAAGAATATCTGGAGCAAGTGTTTGCTGTCGCTGCCCTTCCCAGGAGCAGGAAGGGGTGTCCTACAGCTGCCTGCCTTATCGGATCCACGTGGGGAGCTCCCCACAAAGCCTGCTTAACCCCTTTCCAAAGTCCCTTTACAAATTCCTGCCTATTAAAGTCACTGAATCTCCAGAAATTTTATGTTCAAAACCCAGAGACTCTGTGGAAACTTGTTACAACTCAGTATTTACAGAGTCGTCACGGGAAGACAAATAAATTTGGCTTATTATCCATTTCCCATTGATTTCACTTTGTTGTGTTTTATTCCTGGACTTCTTCCTACAAATTTTGTGTTTCCAAATATCACAAATAAGTATCAAACGTTGCAAAGGCATTTCTGAGAGCTTTCCAAGGGTTTGCTGTTGTTCCACTTGCAGCAACCACAGCTCTGGCATAGCCGTGAATGCCTGGAATCACCAACATCCAGCCTGACAGCTGATTGCTCTGATGTTACAATACAATGTAGAAATAATGCAGGAAATAAGACATTTTGGCTTTGGAAGCTGACCTGGAGGTGGATTCCTGGAGGAAGTGGTGTATTTGACTTGCTTTTCATTTTAATGAAAAGGAACAAGCAGTCTCAGATTTGGCAAGGTTGAACAATTTGATTTTGTTGTTGTTGGGTTTTAATCTGAAATTTTCCTCAGTGCTTGGATGTGTTTGAACGAACTCTTCCTGCTTTTGCTTTTTATAATGAAACTGAGCTGCCCTGGCCGAAAATTAATGACACTAGGAGAAGGAGCCAGTGCATCAAGGGTCAGCTCTTATTATCAAGTTGTCATTTTTCTTTGGACTTCTTCAGTTTTGCAAACAGTTGATGGATTCTTTTATGGCTCCAGTGTGATAAAGAGAATTTTTGTGTGTTTTAAGGGCTACATCTTCATCTGATTTCAAACTGCTGGTGGAACTATGTGAATTTGCACTTGGGAAGAGTCAAGTGCAGTGTGTGGGTCTACATTTTGCAGAAAACATTATTCAGATTCTATTTGAAAAACCTATTTTTACATTGAATTTGCAATGTGGCTTCTTGCATAAATCCATGGCTATAAATAGCAATGTTGCACCACTGCCATACTTAGGAAATCTGGTGTCATTTGGGGAATCAGCTCTTTTTTTCAGTACAAAACAAGCTAAAACACCTGTGGCAAAGCCTGTGCATCCACAGCAGAGCCTGCAGGAGGCTGGTGGAACTTGGCTCAAGTTCCCATTCCTGTAGGACAACCCAGATTCAAGGATTTTGTCCTTTTTCTGATGCTTGGTGAAATTAATGGTCTCCTGTGGCTCTGTTGACCTCAGGGGTAGCGCCAGGACTCCCCTGAACACGACACCTTTAGATTATTCATCTTTCCCATCCATCAGACAGCCAGAATCCCATTGTTGGTTGGGTTGATGGTGTCTTCAGTATCACCCACCCTGCAGGGGAGAAAGGGAATATCTGAAGTGTAGATTAATTTGCATTATTCTTTAATAAAAGTGCCCACCATTAGAGCTTGTCATGGCACGGTCACTTCCAAATTCAACCTGAATTATGGGCACACAAATGCACATTTTCCCCCAAATAATGGGAAAACAAGGATCTCCATCACCCTGGGCCTCTCAGCAGTTGGATTAATTTGTTTGTGAGACAATGTTTTGTTTTTGAAGCTTTTCATGATGCTGAAAGGACACTGAAAAAGTCTTCATGTGATTCTTAAATTCCAATAGAGCAAAAACAAATGTGGCTCTCTTCTGTCAATATTTTCTGTCTCCGTGGGTTTTGTGTTAAACTCCTGTACAGAGGGACTGTGTGTTATTGATAACGTGGGACTGGACTTGGTGGATTTTAATGTCTTTTTTCATGTTTATATGGAACATTTTTGAAGCAGCAATTAAAATAATTAAGGAGGGTGAAGAAATCTTTAGCATGCAACAAAGATTTCTGCAAAATGTTAATTTCTGTCAAATAAGTGAATATATGCACAGATGCCTCCTGACAGAGGCTGTGATTTCTGAGTGCTTTGCATGCCAAATAACTTGTTTACCCCCTCAATGTTTGCCAAGTTTACTGTCAATTTACAAATAATTTCCATTTTGCTGTTTATTCTGCTGCCTTTTGATGGATATGTCTTCCAGACTTTTATCTTGCATGTAGACAAACTAATTAATATTTTCCCTTCAGGCAAATATTTTTTTCTTAGATCTAAATGTGGGTTAGATTCTTCTTCGTTTCCATATGCTTTGTTCTGTCAATCACTTCTCTTCTATGTTACTAAAAATGTACCTTTGTGGATGTCATTTCTCATGTTTTACAGATTTATTTCACCTCCATCTATATGGGAATGTGTGTATGGAGAGAGACATATTTGTTATATATGTGTTCATATATGTTTAAAAGAAAGAGTGAAAATACTCGCTCTGTGTTAAGATTTGGATCCTAAGACTGAATGAAAATGCGTTTTTTGTCTCGCCTGTTGCTGCCATTTCCCAGGCTTGACCTCACAGTTTGTGGTTCCTGCTGCCCATATGGCACAGGCAACACTGAGCACGTCTCTTCTGCAGGGTCAGCCCTGGTTCCTGCACGTCTTTTTGACCTGGCCCAGCCTTTCTAGCCATACCTAAAATATTTGGGATATCCCATTTCCCCCGTCACGGTGAGTGAGATGAGCAGGATGATGCAGGAGTGGTTCTGGAGCCACTGGGATCCTGCAGGAGAGATTGTGGAATCAATCATGGAGTGGTTTGAGTTGGAAGGGGCCTTTGAAAGGGACTTTTAAAAGTCATCTGGTCCAACTGTGCCATGAGCAGGGACGTCTCCAACCAGATCAAGATGTTTTGAGCTGTGTCAAACCTGACCTTGGATGTTCTCAGGGACTGAGCATCTGCCAGCTCTCCAGACAATCTGTGCCAGAGTTTTACCACCCTCACGGTAAAAACTTCTTCCCCCAGGTGGGCCCTGGCCAAGCTCTGCCAACCTTAGTGCCCAAAATTCTCCCTAAAACCCTGGCCCCAGAGACCCCCCCACTCCTGCAACGGCCTTTGTGAACATTTAGCTACATTTAAAGATCTCTGAGAGCTAAATATTGTCATATTCAAAGAACAAGATTTCCACGTACTCCCTGAAGGTTCCACAAAACTTTGAGGCTGTATTGGAAGACACAGTGCTTGATGAAAAAAAAAAAAAAATTGTTATCATAAAGCCTGCATGTTACCCACGTTCTGCTGAGAAAAACACAGGTGGTAACCGAGAGCGCAGATATTGTGAACAGATTCTTGCAACTTACCAGTCGTAAAAATATCCCTGCAAAAAAACTACTCCCAACGACTCTGTTTACAGAATGCTTGGTATTTCCTATATCTGGAAATACTCTCGTTGGAGCTCCATATGTCGCAGCCAGTCTGACAAGCTTGCTTTTGAACTGTTTGCAGGTTGCAGTCTGTCTGGAGGGCCGGGTGCTGATGCCTTCAGGTTTTTAGGCCCCGCATTATGGGCATGATTATCTTGTTCACTTTGCAGGCATAGAGAAACAGAGCTGGGATTTAGCAGGATTTGAAGAAACTTCCTAATTATGCCAAGTAGAGAAGTGCCTGAGTGAAATCTCCGCCAGAACCCCAGGTTTTTTATTACCGGTTCTGTTTTAAGTGTATCTCTATAATTTTCCGTGTTTCTGCTTTTGTTTATATCCTCGTAGTCAGCAGGGCTGTGAGATTAAAAACTGAAATATATTATCTTTGCACATCCTCCAAACCTGTCGAGAAAGGAGGAGAAATTAAACAAGGACAAAAACTTGCAGTGAAGTGAAGCTGTTTCCTTTGAGCTGCCTTATTAACCAGTCAAGTACTTGACTGCCACTGTCAGCGAGATTTCTTTAGAGAAAGAGTGGCATTTTGAAAAATACAAATTCACCGCCTGCACAAGTTAATGAGGCCCTTCAGCAGTGTTCATTGATAGTGTAAATTCATCATAATACAGTGCTACAAACCATAAATGGGATCTGCATACAGGAAATCAGCCACTATTAGAAATTTGCCAGACACGGAAAGAAAAAGAAGCCATTGATAAGCAGAAAACTCATCTGAGCCACTCGGTGCTGATGGTGTGCAGCACATCAGCAATGCCAGAGAACGCCACGACGAGAACTTATTACGGTGAATTGAGGTGGCTCATCAAGTAGAATTTGCTCCCCTTTGTTCGTGTTTCATGGGCTCTCAGCTGCCTCCCTTCCACTCTCCAGTGCTGGGTGAGATAGTTTGCTGTGTAAGGACTATCCCTGACATAAAGGAACAAATGTCTCCAAACATGGCCCTTTTCTGCACACACACAGATGTGCTTGTGCTTTTAATTGATTTTTCACTTGCATTTGCAAGCAAGAGCTTTGCAGACACCAAATTATCTTCAGGGCTGTACAGGACACCAAGAGTGGACAGTAACAAAAATTGGCAACAACCCAGGAATAATATACCAAGGTGACTTCCTGATCTTTGAAATAATTATTGAGCAGTGCTATTTTGCTGTCCATATCGATCAATAAATCTCTCTACATGCAATACATTCATTATTGCTACCCTCATTGAACAGTGTCAGTTTAAAAATCTCAGGGACCATTAGGTCAGTATTTTAGTGTGATTTGTCTGTTGGCCACTTTCCATCATCCTGCTCAGGAAGTGAATAGAAAATGAATACCTTGCATCATGATCATAAAATAGGTGGCTTCTTAAAGAGAAGAGGTGACGAAACTTCTTAAAATCTTGAAGATTGACACCCCAGACATGCAGGATGCTGCCAAATTAGATGAATGAACTCGAAGAAATAAAGCAGACTGGTATGAAAAGGCTTTGGAACATCTGTATCCATCCACTCTGGTCTTGATTCCAAATTTAGGGAGATCTGAGGAAACAGTGCAGCAGGTTAGATGCTGAGAAAAGGAAAAAGAGAATTTCTGCCCCAGGTCCCTTCTGTCCTGACTCCCCGCTTTTGGTGGATCTGATCATTGCAGAACCACAGTTAACTGGGGACCAACAAAGGACCAGCAGCAGAGGAACCTGAGGAGATGCAAATTCTGCCTTCCCTCGTCCTGCAGTGTCTTCGGTTTCAGACGTGAAGACAAGATCAAGGCCGTGATCTCTGATCTATCCCAGGGGATCTGCTCTCAGGTATCGCCTGTGGCCTTCCCCAGGGGATAGTTCAGAGCTCATTGCCATCCATGGAAACCACAGAGCACAAGTGCCCTTCTCCCAGTGCCACGTGTTTGACTGGGCTGACGTGTTTGTGTCACCAGCTGCATGAGCCACTGGGCAGAGCAGCAGAAGCCTAAGCAAACATGTCATTCCTTTGTAAACAGGAGTAATTACATTGACTGGAAGATAAGTAGGAATAACTGAGCAGAAACTGCAGATGTTGGTGCTTTCTCTTCCCTCTGTCTTTCAAACCCCTTTGGTTGATCCTCCATGCTGCTCCTGACCCCTTTCCCATGAAAAATTCCTGTGGGCACTTTTGTGAGGCCCTCCTATGTCTTTTTCTGTGCCTCTTTTATCTTCCCCATGCTGCAAACTAGTCAAAGCTGACAGGCACGAGAGATGCTTCTAGGTCCTCTCCAGCATCCTCCTCCTCCCCTCTTCCCTGCTCCAACAGCTCCTCTTTCCTTTCCCCATCACTCCCTCAGGCCCTCCCTCAGCCTTGGTTGTCCCACTCTTCTGACTCTCAGCTCCTGCCAGAGTCCATAGGATGATCTCCGAAGGGAGTTTGGCATCTGAAAGGATGGGTTTCCAATAAATCTGGAGTGGAGGTTGTTTAATGCTCTGTGGGCCATGGGAGATGAAACGGAGGGAGATGTGTTCATTCCCTTTGCTGGCTACTCCAATCCCAGGCTGATAATTATGAACAATGGATGAAAACGTGCTCGGGACATATCATAAGAAGAAATCTTATGGAAATATTAGGCAGCCTATTATTGTAAGGCTCTTGGAAATGCTGTTTCCTAAGAAGAACCTATCTAAGATGATGTAAAACTTAATATTCCTATTAACAAGACGTACTGTACTATTTCCAATTCATATCAGTGAAAATGCATTTTAAATTACAAAGTGCTCGTATTTTATCTGAGCCAATGTTCTGATTCATGTGTTTCCTCTTTAATCCTATTTTCATTCAAAGTTTCACAATTCACATCTTTTCCCCATTTTCTCTAATACTTTCTGTGTTTTCAGAATGTAATCAAAGCTTGTTAGCTTCTACCCAACCATGTTTGGCTGAATGGGAATATTAATAATACCAGCTATTGATGTCTTTATGTTAAAATTTGATTTATTGAGCAAGTGGCACATAATCTGTGGGGAAAATACCTAGAGATAACACCTTGAGATGATTAATTGTGTTTACAGTGCATTTCTGTAATAATTGTTTACAAGGAAATTTATGCATGAGTTGCTGCCCCAGTTCAAAAGAATAACTCATCAGATTGTCAGGCTCTCTGCTCTTGAGTATTCCAGCTAATTGCTATCTTTGCTAGTTGAACATCATAAATCCTTCTTCCACAGAGCTGAGAGCAGGATTTTTGGATCCTGCTTTTGCGTGCAACCTTTTCATCCCTGGGAACATCAGTTTCCTCCTGCAGGAAAAGAAAAAAAATCTGTAAGGGGCTGATATTGACAGAAGATTGTGATGAGCTGCCCGGTGGCATCGGGTCTAACTTCTGAAAGGAGCTTAGACAATCGCCTCTTAAAATCTGTGTTGGGTGAATTTGCCAGGAATGTTACTGATAATGAATAACACACAACGATGTAGACTCAGTCTTCGAAATTTAAAAACATTAAATTCCCAGTTCTGCTGCTCCCTACTCTTGTATTTCCTTCTCCTCCGCGAGTGCTGCAGGGTAGAGATGGCAGGATGGGTTGGGGAATGGTTCCTTTGCAGCCATCTGTGCTTATTACTGATCTAATAACAACTGCACAATTCTCCCTTTTGGAATTAAATCTGTCCTTATAAATTCACAGACATAAACATACTTTTCTTCTGCACAGCTTCATGCATTTCGAGTTTGCTTTTTTTTGTTCTATTTCCAATTTTGGAGTTTAATTATTTCATAACTGACTCTCCTGTAGTTGCAGGAGTGTTATCCAAGCAATATGTTGCCAGGAAGTAGTTGATAATGTTTAATAATTCCTGATTACATTCCTGTTCCAGTCCATGATCATGATTATACAAATGTTTCTGGTGCTGTTTTTCAGTACAAATCCTCCTTTTCAGTTTCTTTCCCCCCCTTGTTGACAGTGTGTTGGTCAGAACACAAGAGAAACCGACCTATTTGCTGGTTTAATTAAAGATGTCAGTGAAATCCTTAAGGTTTGCCTGGGAAGGAACAGATTTACTTGCTGCTTTTATGCACACTGTGGGATTTAAACATTTTGAGAATTGCTTTGGTGATTTTTCCCAGGAGATAAAGGAATGGATTAAGTGAAGTAGTTTCTGACTATAATTGGTCTGGTTTAAACACTTAAAAATAACTTTAAGAAATACGAAAACACAAAACAGGTTTTCAAGTAGGGATTTAGCTTTTTCTTCCCCCCCCAGCTATGTGTTTATTCCAGCTTTGGTGTCTCACTGTGAGCTATCAAAGTGGGCTGGACCTGAGGTGGGATATCTGTTCTTGGAACAGCAGCCCAGGCAGAGGACAGATGTCTGGAGGAGAAGAAACAAAAGGCCTAAATCTGAAGGAACAGCAGGAGGAGAGAAAAAGGAGATGAGAAGGGGGGAAGAAGGAAAAAAAACCCCAGAGGCTTTCAGCCTTTGGATCAGTTATTTGCTCTTTGCAAACAAAGTGGGCTGGGAGTGCTTTAAACTTGCCGAGGGTTTGCTGGCAAAGCAGCTCCATCAAAGGCTCCCACCTGTTGCTCAGGTGCTCCTGGCACTGCTGCTGCTCCTCTGGATCCAGCCAGGGGGGCACCATGGAAAAGCTGTTCTGTCTCCTTTTCCAGTCAAACCCCTGGGTTCTCCTCTCTGCCTCACTTTGTCTCAGGCAGGTGAGCGGCCAACAGCGAGGAATTGCTGCCAAATTATTCCTGTCATGGTCCTTTGGAGAGGCAGAGGTGGAGTTGGCATAAATCAAAATATTCACATGGCTAAACCAAGCTTAACTCAGCCCTCCCCAATGCCATCAGCTCCTACAGTACCAGCTGCACCAGGTGAAGGCAATAAAATGCCCTGCTGAGCAATCAGAAAATATCAGTTTAATAGCTAAACTTATGGTTGTGGTCCAAAGAAATGAGGATCACTGCTATGCCTACAGTAAAACAGTTCCTATCAAAACTTAGTGATATGGGAATTCTTGAGAGGAGAGTAAAAAAAGCCACCCAAGGCTTTACAAGCAGGTTTTGATAAGGCTTTACAAGCAGGTTTTGATCCAAAGTAGACGCAATAACACAACACATGAAGCAGATTCTGTAGGAAATATTAGACTAATCTTACAAAATATTCCAACCATGCCTATCAAGGAACATTAATAACAGTGTTATTGACAGAGTATTCATTTAAAGTCATTCTGTTGGATACAATTAACATTTAGATGAGAGACAGTTATAGGTACTCGATGATCTATATGAAAGAAACAATGACTCATCCCCCAGCAGCATCGCTACCGAACCTCACAGCAGGGAAACTGCATTTCTTCCAGCTTCGAAGAAGAAATTCCGTGGACCTTCCTGAAGAAATCACTTTGTTCCTCTCCAAGGGATTGCTGTGTTCTGTTTCCTCCTTGAAAGAGGCAATTTCTGTGGAGTTTGCCAAGGGCTGGATGAATGTACCCAGGGCAGGAGGAGGCAGTGCAGGGCAAAGGGCTGGGATGGACAGCTCGGGCCTGGAGGACTCTGCTGTGCTCTCCTGCCAGGCTTTTCTTCTTAAACTTATTTATGTCATTAGATTGTTACATCACCCACAGGAACATCAGCAAATGATGAACCTCTGTGCAGCCGGGGTGAGGACAGTGATGTCAAAATCAAGAGTAAACCATAAACCCTCTCTTGCCAGCACTCCCCAGTATCAAGCCAGACTGTTAAAACCTGGATGGAATGTGAACAGGACGCTGGAAAGCACCGATTTCCTGAGATTTGCAATGTCCCCAATCAAATAATGGGGCTTGGATTGGTCTCACCAGCTTCTAGTTCTTTCAAATTTACTCTAGGCCTGCTCTTGACAGAGAGAAGCTTGGCCTGGGAGCCCGACATTCTGAAAATCTTCAGGTCCCTTATTTTTGGAAGGCAGAAGTGTTGTCTGAATGCAACGTAAAAGCATCAATGGCAGTCATCAGCATTTGTATGAGTGAGATGCCACTTTCCTCTCCACATCTGGAGGTCTCTCCACCCAACTGGGTTTTGTGCATCTTTAGAAGGTGCTTGGTCAGCCAGAAATACGAGTACAATCAACGAAAGTTCAGGAATTCTGGAATTGTGGCAGAAATTTCCACCATAAACCCTCTCTGCACCAGCAGTTGCTGTGTCGGTAAGTAAGAATATAATAAATTGGTTTAGAGAAAATGGTACAATAATAATTAATTGGAAAAAATTGGTTTATATCTCAAAATTTAGATGACATGTTGCCACAATAAGAAGACTTGCAAGTCTGGAAATGGAGTTCTCTCCAACCCTGCTGCCTTAAATCTGCTCCATAATAGCCTGGTAGTTTATTTATATTAATTCCATACTGTATATTTTGCATTTTTGTGGAAATGCCTAGAGCATGCATATTAAGCAGTTAAGAAAATTGATCTGCTTGAGCAGTGATAACATTTGCAGAATGAAATCCTCACAATTAGGAAGACGTTTGAAGAAACCATGTTAAAAGGTGCTGAAATGTTCTTGAAGAAATGCCACATGTTGCTGCGGGCAGTAATGAAACATTTCCATATAAAGTACTACATAAACACATAGAAAATGTTGACATATGTTAGCAGATTATGGGGTGTGAGAGTGATAGAGTAGTGATGATTATTTGCAAGTGTTAATGTTACCAAAGCTGAAGGTTATCTCCTGGTCCTGGACCCTATGTGTAAATAATTATAGCTGGAAATATGCATCTTCAAAGCCATCAAACATAATATACATCCCACACTCCTGAAATACTGTAGGGTTTATTGATCTGCAGTGTAGGACAGTAAATTTTAGTAGATTTATGCTCAGATTTCGGTGAACATATGGCTTAAGACATGCAAGTTTGGAATAAAGTTATTCATATTACGCACACTTGCACGTGGTTCAGGATTTGCAAGTCAGGGAGTGATCAATATGCAAAAGGTGAAGTCAAATATACATTATCCACGCAGAGGGAATTTTATATGCATAGCACAGAGCTGTTCTATCAGCAAACCAGAGAAATCTGATCTCTGCATCCATCTATCCAAAGTTTCCCGTGAAAATGTCCATGTCTTATGTAAATAGTTCTGTTCTAAATATCTGTTTGTGTCAGGATAACCTACATATTTCCACAGCATGCTGCACCCAAAATAGCACCCCAAAAAAAGGGAAAGAAAGAACATATAACACTTTAAGAACCAGCAGTAACTTCAGCTTGGGAATATGGTCTTAGTGGACCTTTGGTTGGGGTTTTTCTTCCAAGTCTGTCCTAAACCCTTGAAAACCTCATTTTTTCATTGGTGGATTTTGCATTTCTCCTTATATAAAAAAGCTGTGCATTGCTCCTGCTCCAGGACCTAAAAGCACAACTGTGAAATCAGGTAAGTTGGTTGAATATTTCTACTGAGACTCTTGGTGTTGTTTTCCTAATGAGCATTTTCTCACAGCCTTTTCTGTTTTTTTGGTTCTTTTTTTTCAAAATGTTTGCTTGAATTAGAAAACAATCTCTGTACTCCGAAGTGGCAAATCACTTGAGACTCGTTTCTGAATAGTACTGAGAAATCCCTCTTTGCATATCTTTAAAGATGTTGCTCCAATAAAAACAGGAATTTGTAACTCTAAAACCTTCATCAGCCTTGTAACTTTGAAATAAATAGTTCTTGAAAGAATTCAGTACTTGCCAGGCCTTCAGTTGTGTGCACTGAAGCTGTGGAAATTCAAGCAAAATAGACGTTATGATCTTTGTCTATTTAATAGTGATTGCTTTTTCTTCATGACAGAATTACGTCATCCATTTTCCACTGTGGAAAGAGCAGAAAGAAAAAAATCAGATAAATTAATAAAAACTGTTATTATAAAAATCTTTACATCATTTCTGGGTGCTTTTATCCATATATATATATATGTTTATTTACTGAATACTATGATTGGCTTTAAATATTTGTCAAAAACCACCCCAGGTCATTTCCTTTGGTTCTGGGTCAGGCCTGTTCTTGCACAAACAGGAAAATTATTTAGGTTGATGCAGAATAGATTAATTATAAATTATAAAAGGCATGATAGTATTCATTTGCATTTCATAGCCTGGTGCATTTGCTTATCAATCCAAGGAGTCTCCTTGATTTTTTACCACTAATATCCTGTATTTATACTGTATTTACAGTGTGCTGTGTTGAAGGCACAGCTGCAGAGTCCAGTCTTTGTCCATGGCTTGGGAGGATGGATCCAGTGTTGGCAACATTGATGGAAATTCCAAAGGGAGAGTTGAAGGGATACTTGGGGTGCAAAGAGGGTCTGCAAACAGAATAACCCAGCCCATCTCATCCTCCTCCAGGCCCAGTTCCCACGAGGGGTGGGGAGGAAGTGCTGGGATGCAGAACTCCAGTGCCCCTTTCTCCCACAGAAGTGAGGTCATGCTAGGTCCCCACTGAGATAAAGGGAAAAGGATATTTCTTCTATTTCATACGTAATTTGCTGATTAATGATGATAGCACATCAACAGTAGGCTGATTTCTTAACATTTAAGTAAATTAAATGAAAGGTTTACTAAATTTCATTACTAGAAGTCCTTTCGAAAGGGGACGCAGTAAAATTTGGAAACAAAGGATCACACAAGTGTATTTTCCAGCTATTCTTGCTTTCAGAAACCCATCCATCTCCCTTCCAGAAAGGAGTTAACTTCCAGGATGAGTCTTTTCTTCTTCATTAGCTCTTTATTAGCATTGGGCTAATCAGGTCAGGCAGAATAAAAACTCATCCGAACCATCAGCCAAAGATCAGAGGAAGCAATTTTTCCTTTTGGAAGTTACATTTCCTTTCTTTTGTTTTTTCTTAATAATTTCTGTTCCTCCTATTGTCATACAGGAACAGATGTGAATGAATTCCCCAAAGAAAATTTGTTCTTACAGCATTCTGGTTCAACTTTTTTGTCCATTCCCATCCCCAAAGATAGTAAACAGATAATATTTATAGGGAGATTTTATGACCTGTTTACTTCAGATCCTTTGTATTTATAAAAAATGCAGAGAAACCAAACTAAGTGATAGAGCAGCAGCTAGAGGTGGCTTTTTAATTCTGGACATTCACTAAAAATTGCTCTGCTAGTAGGAATAAAATGTTAAATTGAAAAATATTTCAAAATCATTAAAATATTAAAAATCATTCTGGTCACAGCTTAGTAGGGTAGATAATATTGGTAGTTACTGTGAAAGCTGTTTCAATTAGTGTTTCTTATAACATATATATACCATAAAATATTAGCCTGACTCTTTTCCATATTCCCATAGTGATCCAGGTTCTACAGTGGTTAAAAATGCTGTTTTGGACCTCATGGATTTGGATTTTTGTGGGTGAAAGGATCCTTAGCTGGATTCCTGAGGGTTGTAGCTCTAGATTCCACTTTGGGGTTGCATTTGAGTACCCTGATGCTTAAAAATCCATTATATTTATTTTAGATGAGGTATATGTGCACTTAAAAGGGTTTGCTCCATTTTTGGTAGAAAATGAGCAATCAGTAAATTGATGGAGCTTAGGTGTAGCTAGGCCTAGCCTTAGTCTCAGACTTGCACAACGGTTTATGTCTAGTGGAAGCATCTATACAAATTTATAAATGAACACTGAATATTGGGGTTGATTCAGCAGGTCTCAGTCACTAAGGATGTGTTGTGGGGAAGGGGTCTCTCTTCCTTGGGCACGGAAGATTGTCTTCACCTCAAGCAAGGAATCTCAAACCTTGGGAAGCCTCGCTCAAGGGAAGAATCACTGGTGGGCAGCTCAGTTGTAATTTAAGGAGAACTCAAATTGGACTCATCCAAAGTTGGTAAAAGGGTTCTCTACTTTGAAGAGCAACCTTGAGTTCAGCTCCAGGGTTCACCCAGGCTGGAATATTGATGGAAGAAAGTGGTTGTCTGTCAAATTGCACATTGTGGAAAAGGCATGATGAGCCTCCTTATACCCACAGCTTTGTTCCATGAGGAAAGAGAGCTGGAAAAGCCTCCTGCCATCCCTGAATTAATGGTTGGTGTTCCATGCTCACGTGTTTTGATGTTCCTGGGGTCACAGCTCCTCTGGGGGTTTTTTCAAGAGTTCTTCAAGCTTTTCTGCTTTTGATAAAGGGTCTTTGGAAAAGACATTTTGGGTCTTTTTCTTCTTTGGAGGTTGCAGCAAAATCCTGCTGCTTTGGTTGAGGGGTCAAATGTCCCCTACCCCAACAGCCAAAATCAGAGCACGGTACCGAGAGTGCTCTAAGAGCTCATTTTTGAGAAAGAAAAGAAAAAAAATTCACCAGTGCTTATTCACCTTCTAGAAACTCCAGTTTGGTCCTTTCCAATGTTCTTTGATGTGGACAAAGCACTTTGCTCTTTGACCAGCTTGTGGAAGGGTTTCCATGCTCAGCCCTCAGTGGAGCAGGAGACCTGATCCATGCAGCACATCCCTTCAAACCAAGCCTCTGCCATCTGTTTCAACCTCTAATTACAAATGCAAAATAACACAATTCGCAATTGCATCATAAAAAAGTAAAATATAAGTGATTTAAATGCATGTGTGTGTTCCTTATGCAAGGCAACATTCATCTGTTATGTTTTACTGTCTTTTAGAAACAACTCCAGGGTGAAATCCCTCTTTGTGGAGGGAAGAAAAATTATTTCATTGTAAGAAGACAGTTTTTCAGAGGTGTTTTTCCAGGTTATATTGCACTTTATATATTTCTCTCTTTAAAAATTCTCTTTTTTCTGCCAAAATGCTAGCATTGAGGGGATGGGGGGGCTGGTCCAGATCAGTCTGATGTCTTCCAAGACACAGGCTGGGGACTCCTTTGGCTGACCAAGTTCTCTCCTGGGTTCCCAAATCATCAGCCATGTGCTACTGCTACTTCCCTCTTTTTGTAAGTCTGTATTTGTGTCATTGGGTTTACAGGGGGATTTTTTAACCTATAGATGGAAAATTCCATCCGGTTCATCTCCTTCATGAGGCAAAGGGTTGTTTTAAAATCTTTAGTTATCCCATCATGGAGCTCTTCCAGTTTTCCTGTGCTGGGAGATGACATCACCTATGTACCCAGTTAAACTCAGCTTTCTGATAATTACATTAATTACGGTTTGTTGATTTGTGTTTAAGGTATCTGTAAAATTCCATTATCGTTAACATGTGCATGCTTAACTTTTCATTTCTCTCAGAATTTTCATTTCAGTTCAGCATCCACATTTTTGGGTCTTGAGTAAGCCTCTTTGATTTCTCAATATCTTTTTGGCACTGAGATGGCCCAAACCAAATGTCCCCTGCTCTGTAGACCTCCCACTTTTCTCCACCCACACCTTTACCCTAAACAGAGATGACACCTCACTCTGGGAGAACAGCAAACTAAAAATTTCTTCCTGGGGAGCAATTATTCCCAGTGAGCAGCAGCTGGGGAGCATCAGAGTGGCTTTCTGAACTCAAGTTTACCGGTGAGCAATGAGTACTTTAAACGTGGGATTCAATGAACTCGTGAGCTCTAAAACATTTGGAGCCTTTCTGGAAAGCAGCAGCCAAGGCCCGTGATGTGTCACCTCGTGGGCTGAGTAAGGCACATACTCGGGGCCTACACACAGCCCTCAGTCCTGGGCTTTGTCCTGCCTTCTCCTCTGCTCCTCTCCAGCCTCCTTAAAATAAGGGTCCAATATATCAAGGGATTGAATTTCATGGGTTTCAAATGGAAGCCGAAGAATTTGTTTTCACTCCGATGTGAAAGGAACAATTAGCAAGGGTGCACCCCCTTCTCATCAGTGGGAGACTTTTCAATTGCCTTGAAAGGCTTTGGACCAGGATCTAAAAGAGCAAAGACTTACTCCTAAATCAAGATGCCTGAATAGGGGTGGAAAATTGTTACTCAGACACTCCTGGCATGCTGGATGGTAAAATAAAACCATCAGCACACGTCCTGCCTTCCCTCCAACCTTGCCATGGGCAAAGGGATGATTTTACCACTCAGGAATCCTGGAGGAGAACTGGGGGCTGTTAGGATTCTCCCTGCTCACTTCTAGGGCATGTTAGAGGGTTACAAATGCAACCTGTTTATTCAACCTCGTGGCAAACACCTGGGAGAGTCCTTGTTTTGTCTGCGGTCAGCTGTGGGAAGGGGAAAGGGAAGAGCCTGCGGATGGGAGCAGGAGGAGAAGGATGCAGGGAGCTCTGCTGGGCACAAACAGCTGAGTGAGGGGCTACTGGGCCATACTGGTCCTTACCTGGGGCTTGGGAGGACAGTAAAGCTGAGCTAAGGATGCTCCCATCATCCCAGTTCGTCAACGCGGAATTTTGTTTTGTAGGCGTGGAACTGAAAATACTTCTGGTATTGGATTGCAGCTGTGATTTGAATTCTGGTGAGCCAAGGAGGGTAGTGAGAAGGGCATAAGGAGCTTTTTTTTTTTGGGACTATTTCACTTTATTATGCTGCTATCTCTGCCAGTTTCCAATGTTTGGCAACCTGGTTATTTAGAAACATTTTGGAGTTGTCTATTTCTCCTTTCTTTTCCTTCCAGTGAGTTTCACTTTGATTTTCTTACCAAGTCATTTGGTTGTTATGGCTCCATGGATTTTTTATCAAGCTACGTAACTGAACGTTGGGGGTTTTTTTGCTTTATTTTTTTTCCTATGTGTAATTTGCTTTTGAAGTTGCCAGGGAACAATTTTGTTCAGAAAAACAACAAATTCACCCATATTATCAACTAGTTTTATTTGGAGAAGATAGAGTTACAGATGCACCAAGATGAAGTTATTTGGCAACAGGAGGTTTTGGGTTCATTCCCTATGGACTGACATAATCCTGATGGAACAATTGCAAAAAGGAATTTATTTTAAAATAATGTGACCTGTGCTTAAAAGAAATTGGCCTCAGATAGCCCAGTAAGTTGCTTTTTCCCAGGCTTGCTTATTGTTTTATTTAAAAGCTTGTTCAGAACAGACCCATTAACTGGTCATAGTCACTAATTGTGAGCTTGTCTTTTCTTTGGCTTAGAAAGGCTTTGGATTGAGGTCAAAAAGAAAAGGAATGGAATAGGAAAATTTAAATTGCCAGTTTTTCTCATTTTAATATCAGATTTGTTTGGCTTGTTCACATTATGCAGATGAAGCTCTGGTACCAGAGCCCAAAACCCTGGGGGTGTCTAAAATCTCAGGATCCAGCCCAGGGCTTTCTCTTGTGGTCTGAGGGAAAGGCCTTGGAGTTTGTTCTTCATCATTTCATTCCTTTTCTGTTTCTCTGGTTTGCCTGAGCGTGATGTGCTGGTGATGCTGCTTTATTTTGTGCCATGGAAAATGTCATCGGTGTTTTCTAAATTTCCATGCCACATTAATGCAAATACTGAGCAAGAGTTGGTTTTAGCTGGTTCCCTTCTAGTTGTGTAATTTTTTGGTTGTTTTTCCCCTTGGACCTAAGTAGATGTCCAAAAGTAGTTATTTTTTTAAAGGAACACTTCTGGAATGTGTGAGGAGCTTTATTGCCATTGTTGTTTCAGGGGTATAGATTTTCTTGGGAGGAAATACAACAAAATACTTGTCAGCATCTTTCTATTACAACCATCAGTCTTGAACCTCAAGAGTGTTGTGTATCATAAATTAGGCCGTAATTTGGTTGTGTTTATTTGATTGTATTTATAGAAGTGTGGTTGGGTGTCACAAGTGTCATTTTAATACACAATGAAGGTTAAAGACTGGTACTTCACCAGGCAGGTCTCCATCCATATTTGCTGCACAAACCTGGCTTGGGTAAACCCCACTATTTTTATTTTTGAGAAATATATAGAAAATAATTTCATTTTTCAGAAATTCATATACCTTTGGAGCAGCCAATAAGTGAAATATTTTCTAGCATTACATTTATTTTTTTTTCCCTAAAAGCACTATTTCTGTTAGTTGGAGAATCCTGCTGCCTACCAGAATGTGAAAATAGGTTTCATTCAATTAATGAACTGGAAACAGGAAGACATTACATAGTAAATGAGGTTTACATATGATAATGTTGGATTTGTCATGTAAACGATTGCTTCCTTTCAGCTCCCTGAAAGGACTAAATTTTGCTTTTGTACAGATTGTACAATGCTAATAAAAAGAGAAGGCTCTATGGAAAATATAACAATAAACTATATCTATAATTCTAATGTGCAGGAGAAAAAAAGGACAATGATATTTTAATACACAAGTAGATCAGAGGTGGGAAGTGGCGTCAAAAACTAAAGGCTCAATCACAGCTTTGCAACAGACTCCACAGAGAGGGCAGTGAAAGGAAGGAAAAGGATTTAAGCTGAACGAGGGGAGGTTTGGATGGGATTTTGGGAAGGAATTCTTCCCTGTGAGGGTGGGGAGGCCTTGGCACAGGGTGCCCAGAGAAGCTGTGGCTGCCCCTGGATCCCTGGCAGTGTCCAAGGCTGGGTTGGACAGGGCTTGGAGCAGCCTGGGACAGTGAAAGGTGTCCCTGCCCATGGCAGGGGGGGGAATGGGGTGGGCTTTATCATCCCTCCCAACCCAAACCATCCCATCATTCTGTATTTCCATGAGCCTTACTTCAGCCCTGACCATTTTTGCTGCTCCCAGCTGGACTTTGTTAAATTCCTTTCAGTTTCTTTGCCTCTTTTTTGAAACAATGAGCGCAGGTCAGGGCACAACATCCCAGCTCAACAAGGGTGGGAGAATTACCACAGTGGTCTCATGTAGGATGATCCTGTTAACAAATCCCTGAAATTACCTTTTCTGCAGCAGTTTTACTCCTTTGTTTGATATGGAGCTCGTAGGCCACTATAAATTTGAATGTGTAATGGAGTTCCCTTACTGGCAGTTTCCCATTTGCATCTGATTTCTCCTCTCTAAGTGTAACATTTTACACTTGGCTTTATTGAATTTCATCTTAATTTCAGGCCATCACTCCAAACTGTTAATATCTTTTCAGATTTTGATCCAGACCTCCCAAGGGTTCCCACCATCCCAGCTCCTCAACATTGCAAATTTTATAAATGTAATCGCTTTTCCCTTTAACTGAGTCATTATGAAAATATTGAACAGAGCTGGAGCAAGGACAGATCCCTGAGGAATCTCACCTGAAGCTTCCTCCTGCTTTGACAGTGAACCATTGATAGCTACTCCTTGAAAGCAGTTTTTCAACCGATTGTTCGCTCCACCTCATGGTAATTTTATCTAGTTCTAGACCATATTTTCTTAGTTTTATTATAAGAATGTCATGTGGAACAGTATCAGAAAGCTTACTAATAAGAAGATGTATCACATCAACTCTGTCTCCCTTATCCACAAGGCCAGTTATCCTGTCAAAATTAAATTGGAGGGCTCTGTGCTGGAGACTTCTTTTTAATCAAGCCATTTGAGTTATGACCCCTGCAATATTAGATAAATTTTTCAGGAATAACAAACGTGCTGGGTTTTTGTTTTGTTTTTTTTTTTTTTTCCTAGGCTACCACCACAAAGCAGTTTGCTTGTTTGTTGTTTTTTTTTAAATAATCTAGTGATGTGAGATTAACAATCATGGTCTGAAAGCCAAAAGCCATTATCTGACTGTTACCAAAGACAAAAATTAGGGTGGGAGCAACAAGGCTTCCTCCATAATAGTGTTTTCTTCATTTCAAGCTGATCAGTAGGAAGTGGATTTAGAAGTGCTTTAAATCATTTCACATCATTTACTGGTAATCTAACCAGCATGAACTGCATGTACCCTAAGTGCTGATTTTTTAAAAAGCATAAGAGGAAGAGCAAAAGAACTTTTTATTCTAAGTCATTCTGTAATTTACACATTTTTGTATCAGCCCACTTACTAGTGCCATACATAAGTGTTTCCTCTGAACAGATTTAATTTTTAATTTTCCTGAATCAGTGTTAACCAGGAAAAAGGTAATTGTTGTCAAGAGTATTCAAACTGTCAGAATATCATTCAATCTAAAAGCTGTTAGAATCTGTGCAAAAGTAATTACTGAAACTCTATTCAACTGTAATAATAACCTGCCACTGATGACAGCAATTACTGGGGAAAGTGTAATAGAAATCAAAGGCGCATTTTTCTCTGACAAGTACATTTCTAACTAAGGTTTACATTGGTTGAATAGTGTTGACAATGATGATGTGCTGTATCACTCTTAATCACGGCTGGCATGATGTTACAGTTTGAGCTGCTCGTGCTGCAGGGGGACTAATTGCGTGTTTCAGCTGACACTGTCCGTGCTCTCTGTGCTTGGGAAGGCAGATGAGGATCAGCAGGGTTTAAGTGTGGTGCCTCACTGCCTGGCTTGCACCCTTCCTGAGGGCAAGGTGTAAGCACTGCTGGGTTTAACAGAACGGCTCCCGTTAGGACTGGGATGAACGCATTAAGGTCAACTTTGGGTGTGAACAAAACAAAACAGAGGGATGGGAAGGAGCAGGGTGGCAGGAGCCAGCCCACTTCTGCCTCCTGGCTGGCAAAGGTCACGCAGAGCCCTTCCCCACGGATTTACCTCCCTGGGAGGTCCTGCTGTCTGAGGAGAAGGTGGCTCTTCAGTGCTTCAAGTCAGTAGAAAGTCACTGGAGCAAGGAGTGGCTGTTGCTGTCAGGTCTCAGTGCTGCCCTTCACTCAGACAAAACCCACAACACAAGGTGCCAGTAGGGATAATTGTCCTGGCTCTGGGGGGATTGTGGTGTGAGAAGGTCTGGTCTGGCTTTGTGTATTCTTGGAGAAGGGGAAGAAGGAACATCCTTCTTGACAGCATTTATTCCTCTGTTGATAAATTTTGCCCACTTTTTCGTCAATTGATGAGATGTTTCCTCCAGAATATTTCCCCATTGTGAGAACTCTTCAGGAGCAGCTGTTTCAGAATAATCCACCCAGAAATCTGGTTCAGCCCCCACCCTGTTCAGTATCCCTGCAACAACCCCTGTGTCTGAGAATGAGCTCAGGAAAAGCATCCCTTGAAAACAATCTTGGGGAAGGCATCCAGGGTCCCACATGTGTTGGTCCTGCCCAGTCATCACCAAAATTATTCCAAAAACTTGTTAAAGCATCACAGAAGTTCATTTTACCAGTTTTTTGCTTCCTTTGGGTCCATCAGAATAATTTTAAGGATTGATCACCTGCAGGATGTGCAGGTCTGGAGCAAAGCTACTGAGAGCAGTTTCAGGCACATCAATGGTCAGGTTTTCATGCAGGAAATTGGGTCCATGGATTTTTATAGAGTGGAAGAAACAAGGATAATTGAGTGATGTTGTGCAGTCAATCACATTTCTCTAGTCAGGGCTGTTCTGTCCTTCACATGATTCCACAGTCCATAAGTTCATAGTGACTGCAAAGGCCAAAAGTCCTTATTTTTTCATGGCAGATCCAGCTATTTCCACCACTGAGACTCAGCAGGAAAACACAGTGTAGAATCTGGGTGAGGAATAGAGAGACAGAGAATTAAACAGTCCTTCCATGGCCACCAGACAGGTTATATCCATTAAAGGAAATCCAAACTGTGTACAGGAGGTTTAACACTTCCAGGAGACTTCTTGAAATGAGTTTTAGGCAGTTCCACATCCCAGCAGAATCATTGACTGTCCCTGCAATCCAGTGTCCCCAGGGTATCTCAGAGCTTTTACAAACCCCTCATACACACTCTAATGTGTGAGTGGTCCCCATAGGTTCCTTGGATGATCTTGTGGACTTAAACACATGCCTAATTTTCCATGGAATTGGGGCCTTTCTTGGCTCCAGATAAGAGGCTGCCGGAGGAGTTCATTCCATCATTCTACTTATTGCTCTAATTGCCTGTTTGTGTTTTCTGACAGCCAACACTACCCAATAATTTTTATAAACAGAAGCTCTTTCACAAAATCTACTAAATAAAAGTCACAGCTCTTGAACATCCAACAGATTTTAAAGGAAAACTTGATGTTTCCCCTCTGATTTTCCTATTGATGTTTAACAGTTGCATCAGGCTGGGTCCCTGGTGCTCTGTCACCGCGTGGCTCTCTTTTATTATAACACAACAATAATGCAATTCAGCTGCAAACGTGTGGTAAAACACTCCTGGATTTTGTGCACACCTTATTAATTATCCTAACTGCAAAATGATGGGGTCTTTGACAATCATTTCTATAAACTCTTTGGGTTTCTCACGTGATGGAGACTACCTGAATGGAGCTGGTGCTGGTTTAGAGAGCGGCTGCAGGCGGGCGTTTGTGGAACCAGGGCTGGTTATGAACCTTGTCCTGCTGAGCCCTTGCACTTCATCCCTTTTTGGAGCTAAAAAATGAGAATAAAACACAAACCACATCAGGGTCTCTCCCTTGCTCAGAGCTTTCTACCCAAGGGATGAACAGCCTGAGCTATGTCTGAACCAGGCAGGGGAAGAGCCTGTGCAGGATCTGTGCTCAGCCTTGGTCTTTGCTGCTTTTTCTCTTGGAGGGAGCAGCCACAGCAAGGTGTCCCAGGCACTGTGCTGTGCCCAGGGTTTCCACAGGGCTTTTTCCATAGGATGGAAGCACCCAGGCAAAGCAGTGCACCCTCAACTGTCACTCTGGGGCTGACACTGCTGGTGTGACCATCAGTCACCCTCTTTATGGGGTGACAGGAGAGAAGAGAGAGTTGGAAAGTCTGATTCCTTACAGAGTTTGTGTGCTTGTGCCATTGGCACTTCTGTGCCCAGGTGGAGAGGTTGGGCAGGGATTTGTGTGGCTTGCAGGTGCCAACGTGTGAACTAAATATAAACTGAATTATGACAGAGCTATGACTTCTCCAATAACACCCAAGTAAATTTGTTTGGGAATTTAGGGACATGGTTACTGATGGTTTTCCCTTTGCCCATTTGCCTTTCCAGTGCTGCACTTGTAAGGATTCCCCATCACCAAGAGCTTAGATGTGATCAGTCAGGTGTTCCCTGATAAAAACAAAAAGCCAGTTACATGTCTTTCATGGCACATCCTTAAAGGTCCTTATTTTAAACCTTTTCCCTGAAAACCTGACAGCCACATATTTATTATTTTTTAAAAGAGAGCTGAGATGAATGGAGATCATATAGATAACCTAAAGAAACATCAATATCTGCCTTAGAGATGCACTATTACCATTTTCTCATGGTGTGACCACCTCAAAGGGACAATTGTAGGGACCATGGTGTCCAGGGCAGGGATGAGACTCCAGGAGTGGCAGTAAGGACAACATCTGCCTGGAATATTTCTGCCTGCCTGCATAATCATGCACAGCTTTCTACTGTTCCAGGAGTTACTCAAGCATATAATAGAGTTTCAATGAGTTCAAACCTCCTGTTTTAGATGGTGTTTTAGTGAGTTGTTTTTCTGCCTCAGGATGGATTAGAATTTTTCCCCCACCCCAGCACATGGAGAGAGTGTGAAGAAAATCCTGGATTGTAAATGCTGACTACGCAGCTGTATTGTGAATTTTAAGCTGTAGGAAACAGAAGTATTACCAAAAATGCACCTTAGATATCTGCTTAATACCCTCTCTGTGGTCAGAAACAACCTTGGGCCCCAAGCACCTCTTGCCATGCCCAGATCCTGCATCCACAGGTGGAATTCCAACCTGGTGCAAAGGAACTCATGAGCAGAGCCAGGGATTCATCCCGGGAATGGCAATGCCAGACATGTTTTGTACCCTGGAGTGTTACCTGGGAATTTGGTTGCAGATTCATAACGATGCTTCAAGGAATCTATTCAGTTTTGCTGGGATCACATAAATAGGCATGGGCAGAGATGCTGGATCTCAAGGATCCTGAACCCTGTGCCATGTCCCAAGTCAGGTGCAATGCAGAAATTGCAGAAATCCATAGTTCAGGAAAAAAAAAATTCAGAAAAAGAAATTCAGAAATCCATATTAATGAGGAAAAAAATTATTTAAAATAATGCAACGACTGTTTCTGGACCTTCGTTGTGGCAAGTATTTTTAATTAAGTACACAAACGACGGATCCTTGTGGAGCAGGAATGGGTTTGTGTGCCAGCTGAGGGAAAATCCAGTGGGATGAGCCGATGGCATCCCCCCTCTGCCAGCCTGCTGATCCAGGGCTGTGTGCTCATGCTCCTAACTCCTCTCAGCCAGGTTGGTTTAAACTGTTTGAATTACTGGTCCCAGCTACCCCAGCTGACTTTTTTTTTTTTCCCTTTCCTGCCTGGAGAGAATTAAAGCGCTCATTTGAACAGCTTTGCCAACAGATCTGTTCAAAACCTGCAGCAAGCGGCTTTTAATGAGCAGCTGGGGGAGCGGCTCCTTCCCGGCACAGGCTGCTCCTAAAGAGCCCATCCATGCATATCCTTAAGACGTTTGAAGAGACTGCGCATTTTTTTTCCATCCTTAAATCACAGGAAAAGTGACTTCAGGTGTTGCAGTGCTCGAATTCACCCGGATCCTTCAGCCTGCGTGGCGCCCACGCCCGTCATTAGCGCATCCTTTAATGATCAAGGCTGGGCCGTTCAAAGGAGGGAGCGCTCGGATCCCTTTGGGAAGCCGGCAGGACAGAGCTGAACACATCAGTCCTGCTGCTTAATTAGATCCCAAAATCTCCAAGTAGAAATCAAGTGATGCTTTAACCAATTCTTGTTTAATTGCTGTCTTGGTTAATTTTTTTTTTTTTTTTTTTTTTCCCGGAGGATTTTCAACCTGAATTGAGGAGATTAAATCGGTAGTGCACTTAATATAAATGTGTAAATAACCTTATCTCTGCACAGCAATAATTTAGGCAGCTGTTAAATCATAGGAACACCTTTGGAAGTGAGGTGAGTGTTTAAAGGTTTGCTCAATAAAGATCTAACATTAAACAGGTGCGATAAGCCTTAAAATGTAGTTTAAGTGTATGGGTGTTCCCCCTAATGACTGTGATAAGATCCCTGAGGGAAGGTGGTGGCAAAGTGTGTCAGATGCAGTGGTGGCTCCGGATGGATCAGAAATTTCCTATCTCTCTTATTTTCCTTTTTCAAGCACATAAAAAGGCAATCTCATCCTTTTCCTCAGGTGAGTAAATGAAAGGGCTGCTCTCCAAACAGCTGCACACAAATACTCAGCTTCTTTCTGGGCATTTGGTCACTAGAAGAAAGAACTTATCTGGTGGGCAGATGTCTGAGAGACTTTTCTGAGCTTTCTCAGAGGGGAAAAAGTTTAAAAATAAGAATATGCTTGCTGAGGGCTATATGATGCATGGTGGTTTATTAGCCATTGTTCTGGTGTATGAGCCAACATTCTGCCTTAATCCATGCAGAGCAGCAAGTTCCTGTGGCTTAGGAATCACAAACCTGGGCTGTTTGTCTTGTTCTCTCTGGTGGACAGCATCCCATTATTGTCACATTCCCTGGTTATGTTTAATGTGAGGAGGATACAAGCACTTTAGGAAAAAAAAAAAAAAAAAGTCACTTCAGTGGTGCTCTCTGCATTTTTATTCCTGAATATTAAGTCCCAATTTTTATAGCCTTAGCTCGATCTGGGGCTTCATAAAACATCATAAATTGAAGCTTAGGCAAGCAAGATGATTTGATAAGCATGGGATTGCCCCTACTACATCAAATCCCGTTTCCTCTCTGAGTGTCCCAAAGCCTGAGTTATGGCCCTGGCTCAGTAGCCAGCCAGGAGATAGAAGAAGCCCTGTGCAATTAACTCTTTGCATCTTGGGGTTTTTTTGTTGGTTGGTTTGGTTTGGTTATTTTTGTTGTTGTTCTTTGTCTGTTTGTTTTTCTTTTTTCCAAGGGGAAAGAATGAAAAAAGTTCTTTAACCAGGTATTTTCTTGCAATTTTACCTGGTAGCAGAGTCAGCTGAGTGCAACCTCTTGTCAGCAGAACCATTATCTATAATTTACATGCAGGAAGCAACAAAGTTTAGGGTGAAATGGCTCCAAGCCCGGGAACCTCTGCCTGTTCCATCATCCAGCCCTGCAAGCACAGGAGCCGTGTCAGTGACAGCACTAAGGGCTGTTAAACTGACTTTGATGTATTGCTGGGGTTTTGGAGGATTTTCTAGTTTTTATTATTCCTCTGACGATCATTTGCTATTTTTAAATGGAATCTGCTATTATGGGATACAAGGAGCCTGTCCTTCAGAGGAGACTCTGCTCCAACAGCCCTTGTGCTCCTTGCCAGTGGCAAGTAGAGGGGACACTGATGGTCCCCTGGAGTTTGGGGGTGACAACCACCATTTATACAATTTATCATCCACGAAGGTTCTCTGTTCAGGGCTGGGAGCAAGCCCAGGAGCTGCACATGGAGTGGCTCCACCCTGGAGCTGCAGGGGTTGGACTCAGGACAGGTCTCCATCAGTGCCACCAAACTGGCTCTGCCCCAGCTGGCTGCTGCTGCCCCCAGATTCTCTTCCTTGGTTCAATATAATTCTATTTAAACATCCCACCTCTCTCCATCCGTGGTCAGGCAGCACTCACCCAGCCACTGCTCTTTGTTGGGTCTGCAGCAAGAGGTTTTCATGGAATTACAGGATCACAGGCTGGGTTGGCTGGAAGGCACCTTAAAGATCAGCTGGGGTTTTGTGATGTTTTTCTACAGAGCCTTGCAGAGTTTCAGAATCACAGAATCAGAGAAAATCCTGAGCTGGGACCCTCAGGGACCAAGGAGTCCAACACCTGGCTGCTTTTAAGGCTAATTCCATACCTGGGTGACAGGTAGTGGTGAGAAAACAATGAGATTGTTGAGAAAAGAATAGCATTTAATGAGCACTGAAATGTATTATTCCCTTTTTAACAGAGCTGCCTAAAAACTATTGATTTTGCTGCCCACAGATTTCTAATAATAAAAAATTTAAAGCCTTGCTATCATTCCCCCCAAATCAGGTTTATTTCCAGCATGAGTGAACTCAGGAATTCTCCAGTTAGAACTATAGGAATTGGATCCTCCAAATTACCAAATTCCTCTCTCAATCTAAGATTGTTGTGTACATCTGCATTCTCATCCTGGGAGCTGGCATTGCTTGGTGAGAGAACCCCAAACTGGTTTGTCTTGGTTGGTGTTTGGCTGCTTTTCCTCTTCTCTCTGGCTCAGCCACCTCAATGAACTCCTCCCTATGCATACTTATTTTTCATAACTCAATTTATAAATTCTTTTTGGCCAAAATTAGCAGTAATAATTCATTTTATCCTTGCCTGTCGCTCTAGTTAACCTCAGGTTAAACTTTTCAGGTCAAATCTGGGCTGAAAAGGCCTTAGATGTAACATCAAGGCTCCTCACCTGGCCCTCGAGTGCTGCTGTTGCAGTCACATCTGTGTTCATTTCTACTGATAATTTGGCTTTTTTTGTCTTCATTTCACCACTGATAAGATGCTCACAAAGACTTTTGGCCAAGCTGCTGGTTTTCCTTGCAGCAGGGTTATCCAATGTATTGCTGGCAGTGCCTTTAGGGGGAAATATATAAGTTTGAAATCAAGCTTCCAAAAAAACAAACAGCACTTCTGATTAGGATCTCATATTGTTATCCTTCCTGCTTCATTTGTTTTCCAGATGGGCGAAATAAAGGTCAACAACCCTAGGGCAACGAGCTGATTTGAAAGAAATGTGATTTCTGAAAGGGAAATTTGCGAAAAATAGCCATAACCGAGAAATGAGAAACATTTTAAGAAATTGGCAGTTCAGACTAATCTTCCACGTAGTTTATCTTGGTGAGTTGGTGATATTTTATTGTCCATGCAAATGTGCTGATAATCCAGTCCTGCTCTCCTTGCAGCCTTTGAAAACCATTTTTCTTTATTGAAATTGGGGTACGACTGTGGCCATGAGGGAGGAGATGCAGAGGGCTCTGAGCTGAAGGAGAGGCACAATAAAGGCTGCTACAGCCACGGCTTTCCCGGAGGGAGAAGTTGGAGCTGCCACGTCCCCAGCTCGGCTGGGAACTGCTCCTGCCAGCACCAAGCGTGAACGCACCATCCCAGGGCTGCTCCTGCACCCGTGGATCAGGCAGCGCTTCCCGAGGTTTCTCCGGGAGCTCACCCAGCTCCCCACATCCCTGACAGGGCGAGGGGAAGGGGCTGAGACCCGAAGCATCCCTTTTTTTCCGTGGCTCGCCCAGCCGGTCTCTCCTGGGAGCCGCTGCCTGCATCCCGAGCGAGGCTCCCTCCTCCCAAAATCGGGGTCATGTCTCCCTCTAGGGGCTCGCGACGAGGATGAAACCCCCCCTTTCCCCTGCCACAGGAGGCTTCCAACGTGCTGAGTGAAGGTGTCTCAACTTGTAGGGGCTGGGACGTGACACAGAGCCGGTGTGCCCGTGCAAAATGCAGCTCAAAAGTTACATTTTAATAGTTTTCTGGATGAAATTACCTTCCTGCCTCCTCTCTGGGCGAGGAGGAGGTTGAACGCTAAGTCGATGTGGTTTTGCTGTGTGGGTGAAGGTCCCAGTGGTTTTGTCTTTGTCCCCAGCCTGGCTGTGGTGATGCTGCTCCTGCACCCCCAGACCCTCGCTGGGTGCCCGTCTTCCTCCTCTGCAGCATCCTCAGAGATTTTGGAGGGGGCTGCTGCTGCCTGCTGGGCAGAGATGCTCTTCCACAGGTGCTGCTGGGTGCTCTGCTGGTCACTGATGCCGCCTTAGAGCAAGGGCAGGGATGGGGACATCGATATGGTCCCCAGAGCTGACAGCAAAGGACAAAATCAGGTGGAACATCAGGCTTTTATTTCAATGTTTGCTGAAATGGGAAGCCAGAAATGTTTTATTGCTATGATGCAGCATTTAAACAGAGATCATAGAGATGAATTTTGAGTTTCCAGTTTAATTTGATGCCTTTGTGGACTTTCAGGGTAGTTTGTGTTTTCTGTTTTTCCAGTAACAAGAGTAGTGGGAATTTCCCCCTGTTTGGTGGCCAAGCAGCCACGATCATCATTCTGTGCCACTGTTGACCTGATATTGATCTGAAAGTCTGGGAAGAAAAGAAGTCTAATAAATGAATATAAATCAATAAATTCAATCAAAATATAAAGGATGGTCTTCCAAGAGGCACAAGTGGGAATTGCAGGAATTGAAAGGCAGCCCATGTAATTTGAATGACTTGGCTGGTTTTGTGTGAGAACTCAAGTAGAGCTCTCAAAGATCTCGTTTTACACTGGGGACACAGAGGTTCATTTCACCAATTTTAATAATCCAAAATTTAGGCTGAGGCTTCCTCACAGTCAGCTGAGAGCTGGGATGAGTCATGTTCTGGGGGAGGGTGTTCATTGCTGGCACCGCATCATCCCATGGGACGTCAGTGCCCAATTTTTAGCTGGCCCAAGTTGGGTGCAGTTTATCTCCTCCCTCTCAACAATTCCTCCGTGGGCCGTTGCAGCCTCTCCCCGAGAGGTAACAAAGAATCCTCTTTACCCCAACAATTATTTACATTGTGATGATTTCCCATTGCCCCAAACTAACTAATTAAATTATGGCTCTTCACTCAGCAAAACCAAGGATCTCTATAAAGATGCTGTGTCAGTGTTGCTGAGAAATAATCTAAAAAATTTTTCAAAGAGCCCAGACCAATTTGAATACAATTCCTCTTTGCTCCACTGCAGTGTAAATCAGGAATAGCTCCTGAACCCCCAGCCTGGCTACCAAAGTCTTGGCTGCACTTTGTGTAACACTAACGAGCCCCTGGCTCCTGCAGGATGAAATCAGGCGTAAATAATTAGTAGTTGTTTGCTTATATTAATTCTAATTAAGGGTAGGCACTAGATGATCTTTAAGGTCCCTTCCTACCCAAGCTTAAAATGAAACTGAAGGAGTTGGGCGATTTGGGGGTTTGAGGCTATTCATATGGTCATATTTGGGAATGTGCAAAAAGAGATAATAAAAATAAGCCAGAGAGAAGGATGCTGGCATTGCTTTAGGTATTGAAAGTGATTTTAAATCGTTTAAAATTCTTATGTTTAGTTACAGAAATTCAGGGTCAGATCTAATGGAAGGTTTAGTATCTAAACTTAGTTTGGTATCTAAGGCGGGCTCTGATGGTGATATTTGCATTGAGGCCAGACAAGGACAGTGCTGGGACTCAGCATGGCAAGGGGACCCTTGTGGTCCCTTAGACCCATCAGGGACAAAATCAGCCTCTGATTTCAACGGGGACAGAGTCCCTGGGACTTGAGGAAGGTGGCCCGAGTTCAGCTGTCTCTGGCAGTGTTTTGTGGCTGCTGTGAGTGCTGGCTCAGATTTTCTGCTGATTATGCTGGAGCGATATTGCAAGGAATTTATGCATAATGGACATAAATCTCGCTCTATGAGCCACCTGAGAGGCAAGAAAAATGGTCTCTGTCAAGGATCTACACACAGAAATACATTAACCAGGAGCTCTCCACAGAGCAGGAGCCCTGGCTCCGAATGTAGTTTTGGGGGAATAATGAAGAATAAAATTAGTGCTTTGGTAATGCATTAAGCCTTTTGGGGGGGTTTTGCTGGCAGCTTTTTACAGCCTGAAAGGATAAATGGTGATGATAATAAATTTTGCTAACTTTTAAAGCAATCTTCTAGAGGAAGATACAGAAAGCTTTTCCAGTGTGGTTGTGGAGCGGGAAGCGCAGTTCAGCTGGGACTGCAGACCCCTGTTGGAGCTTCCAATTAGCAAAACATACTGGGGAAGAGCTGCCTGCCAGGATGGGAGGGCTTCTGCTGCATGGGATGGAGGGTTGGGCACTCCACACTCACAGTCCTGCCCAGGGAACGAGTGGAGCTGGTTGTGAGATGTTCACACAAACTTGGCCGCGCCGCGGTTCCCATTGGAACAGGGATTCTGTGGCTGCTCATCAGCCAGGATGTTCTGTCACTCACCTTCCCTTCAGCCGGGATGTTCTGTCACTCAGCTTCCCTTCAGCCAGGATGTTCCTGCAGAGGCTGAGAGCTGCCCATTGGTGTTGACAAAAGGAGTTCAAAACCAAACCCACAAACTGAACAGGCGCTCGTTCCTTTCCGTGTGTTTGTTGGTTACAGCCAAGGGGAGCAGGATGAGATTAAAGCCTCTTCCCTCCCATCTTCGGGGCTCTGGCTTTGTTATCCATATTCCCATGAATTATTTTGTTGCTATAGCAATACTTTTTAGTGGGCCTAATCCTTTCTCATTTATAGGGAAGCCCTTTACTTTGCTCTTTCAGTGCAGCAGGGCCTTTACTCTGGCAAATTACCTCTCAAATTCCAGCTCGAGGTTACGTTTTCTTTTCAGCACTAATCTGGATTAGGGAATTCTTAATTTGGGCTAAAGCGGATTTGGAAATTCTTAGTAAAATAAGTGCCAGAAGATCACATCTGTTAAACTATAATACATTATGTATTGTGTGTGTCCGTATCTTTGCAATCATGGATCTTCTCACTCAATTAAATCTCGTGTATGGAAAGTGGTGGGGGAAACAGAAATACATAAAAAAACTCCATGTGCTCCACATTTACAGATTTCTGAATTCCATCCTCACCATGACCCTTCTCAGCATCTGAAAAGTATCTCTCAGTCAAAATTTTTATTCCCAACTGTGTGGCAGGAAGAGGGGAGGATACATTGAGGAATGGAACAAGGCAGAGACAGGAAATTCTGATGGGTCCCAGCACTTGTGGTTTAATTCCAATCAATAATTTTTCTTCTTTCCTCTGATTTTTTTTCCCTCAAATTTCATCTTTTTGTGTATCTATATACACATATGTACATTTTCTGCAGTGTTCTTGGATCAAGAATCTGCTGTCCCTGACACTGGGTCATTGCAACTCTCAGCAATCCTTTGCTGTGTGGTTTGTGGATCAGCAAGAGGGTTTAAAGGTTTAAATGGCAAGATTTAAATGAAAAAATAGTTATTTTGGAATGTATACGTGGGTGAAAGGTTCAAGGTGGAAGGATTAACTTGCTTGCTTTGTATTAGTAATGCATATTAATTAATGATCTGTTATATTAATTTTTAATGGATGTATTTAAGAATGAGACCAAATTTTGGATAATCTTTCCTTAATACCCTAGAAGAGTGATTACAACCCCAACTATGTCATCACAAGCTTGCAAAATTAGTAACTGGAAAAGGTTAATAAATATAACTGAGGTTGCTGAGCTGCTGTTAGAGGGTAACAACACTGGATTTAGATATTGTTACTTTAAATTTTTAAAGTCCAGCACTGAATTCATTACAAAGAATTGAAATTCAGCCCGAGGGCCCTGGGCTGGTGGCAGTGGGTGACTGCTGGCCACAATCACCTCGTCAGGCTCACAGACACTGGCACACCTCTGAATTCACCCCAATTTATTCATGCCTGCTCCTACGGCAAATCTCTTCAGATACATCAGCTCTTTCAACTATTCCCACTTGGGAACAGCTTCCAGCTCCTCCAGCCTTCCCAGCTGGCACAGGCAGCTCTTCCACTGCTTTCCGTGGCTTTAACACCCTTATGTGCTTCTTTCCTTGTGGATGAGATCCTTCCTGCCCTGAAAGGAAGCCCTGGTGTCTCCCTGTGGGAATGCTGTCTGCGGTGGGACGGGCGAGGTGGGTGTAGTGTGGTGAGTGAGCCATAGGCATAAGGAAGAATAATTAATTTATCAGTTTAAGAGAGAGAAAATGCAGAGGTGGGTCATGACTTACAGGGGATTTTCCCCCGAAATCTGTTATTTCTAGCTTCCCCTGACTGTTAGGAATAAAACCCCACAGCATCTATGGATAGGGAAATAATTCCCATGGTGGGTGCTGAGTCCACACCAGTCTGTCCCCATGGAGCCGGATGGCAGAGATTCAGTGTGGTTGATGTCTTTTCTGGCTTTAATTGCAATTATTCGTGTGCCTGAACGTTTCACAGATTTTTTTTTTTTTCCCCCCCAGAATCTGGCGTTTCTTTTGCTTGCCCTTTCAAGAGACCCAGCTGGGATTATCCTGTCCTTATTTTCTGTGCCTTTGTTTTTGTTCACATTCCATAACAAGTGATGCTGGATTATAAAACCTACTTCAGGCTAATACACAATTGTCCGTTGTTTTCCACTGAGATGGTTTTTAGGCAGTCCCTTCCCTCTTCCCAAACCGAGCCATTCTTGTGGAAGTCCCACGAGAATGTCCCCGAGTCCTTCTGCAAGGCATGAACTCCTCTGGAGCCACCATGGCTTTCTCTGGAGATCTTAAATTTTCTTGACTTCAAAAGTCTATTTGTTATTTAAGGACACAGGATGTTCTCCCCATGTTTACAGAACACATTGTAACACACTTTAAGTGTAATTGGAGGGAAAGATCTTTGATGTCTATTGTAATAATTTCCCTCAAGGGCTGCAGGATTGGTCAAAGTCTACACCAGTCTCTTGATATTTCCCTTTTTTTTTTTTTATCCCTGAAATAATGTCTGGTTTTTAGTTCATAAAATCCAAAAATGTGGATGTTTTATATAAGATTTAAATATTGGTTTACTTTTTGGGGGAAAAAAGTCTACACAGATATAATAATATTCTCTATTCATATTTCAGAGGAATTATTTTATTTACCTTCATTTCCCTCATTTTATCATGACAGTTTTTCTGACTTTTTCTTCTGGATATTTCATATATATTTATATATTTAAATATCTACACTGAGCGGGGGAGCTGTAGAGACCAAATGTCTTCTGAGAGTTGGGAACAGAAGGGAGGAGGAGTTTGTGCCACGTTCTGAAACATCCTAAAGACCCAAAGCCCTTCCTGATAGGAGAAAAAAACAGGTTAAGCAAAAAACCCACCACGTTCTGTTCATACCTGGAGTACTTTTGTTAAATCTCTGCCCAATGTTTGAGATTCCTGAGCTCCCGTGCATCTCCAACACCTCAGTGATAATTTGAAGAACTTGAATTGCATTTCTAGAGCAAGATTTCCAAATCTACTTTCTTGGTGGATGTTTTAAGAGTCTTCTCTTTCTCATACTGAGTGTTCCGTGCTCTGAATACTAATTTTTTGTGACCAATTAATTTTTATCATGGCGATATAACTGAACTAAGATAAGCATCATTTTTCGTTGTTTATTTCCCAACGCAACAAATCAATTTTACATTTTGAGTAGGAGGAGAACTAACTGAAGCTGGGAGAAATATAGATAACTGTGTGTCTTTGTTAGGCCCCAAAATAAAGAGATTTCTCAGCTTTTTCATCATGGATACTCAAGGTCTATATTTAATATCCGAGATTTAGCATAATTAATTTCATAGCAGAATTTATCATCAAATCGATTAATTTTCATCAGAACGCAAGTGATAAATTGTTCTGGATAAATAATCATCCATCTATGCCATTGTTGAGAGAACATCCTAAGTTGGGCTTTGAGGAAACAGGAATCTTGTGTCTAGAGAAGGGAAGAGAGGTGGGCAAGGGGCTGGAACATCAGTCCTGTGAGGAGCAGCTGAGGGGCTTGGAAGTGTTTCCTCCAGAGAAAAGGAGGCTCGGGGGGGACCTTTTGGTTCTCCACAATTCCTGAAAGGAGGGTACAGCCAGCTGGGGATCAGGCTCTGCTCCCAGGGGACAAGGGACAGGACCAGGAAAAATGGCCAGGGGAGGTTCAGGTGGGATATTGGAGAAATTTCTTCACTGAAAGAATGGTCAGGCATTGGAAGGGTCTGCCCAGGGCAGGGCTGGAGTCCCCATCCCTGGAGGTGCTCAAAAAACGAGTGGACACCTCATGTGGCACAACTTCCTGATGAGGTGTAGTGGCCGTGGTGAGATTCACTGGAAGTTGGGTTTAACGACTTTGGAGACCTTTTCAACCTTAACAGTTCTGGTTTCTTCCTGTGTGCAGATGGTGGTGGTGCCCAGCAGCCCTCCCTGCTGCCCCCTGACACACCTGGCTGCTCCAGGCAGGTGCCCTCACACCTGGCTGCACACTGGGATGTCTCCTGGAAAACCAGGGGAAAACTACCCAGAGAAGTGAAGCCATCACAGAAAAGCTCTCTTGCTGTGATGTGCTGTTACCTTGGAGCAGGGAATACATATTTATGGTGCATTATTTACTCTCAATCAGCAGAATATAGGCCAGCTTTGAAATGCAAATGAGCTGCTTCATCTACAGCCCCAGCCTGCAAAGGCTGAACCCACCCAGACGCTCCATTTCTGTTCTTCCAAAGGCCGAGCTCTCCCAGCTACAGCGCTTTCCCTCAGGAAGTTTTCCAGGGGAAAACAATCTCTGCTTTTCATTTGCCCCCCTGAAGTTTGAAGTTTCCTCCAGGTAGCCTTTGGTGCTCTCTGTTTATCAGGAAACTGATCCACGTTCCGTGGGCAATCCCAGCCGTGCCGCAGCTGCTCCCTGGGGTCTCCATCCCCACCGTGCTCCCAGGCACTAACAGCTTCCAGCTGCTGGGACAATGTGTGCTGCACATGGCCCACATTGGGCCTTTCCACACAGCCATCACATTTGCTCAGGAAGAAAGTTCCTTTCCCCAGCAGAAACACCCCAGCGTCCTCTCCAGTGCCATCTGGGAAGAATAATTGGTGCAGAAGAGTAATTTTGTTGTCTCTATGCATCCAGGCAGAATTCCCAAGTTATTCCACCTGAAAACGTGTCTCCTGCAATGGCCATCAAGTCGATTTCCAACACGTGCAGACAGGCCTGTAAGTGCTGCTTTGATTCCATGGTAACTTGAGCAAAGAGTGAGGGAATCCGGCAGAGAGGGAAGGTTCTCTTGCTAACAGGAGTACTGAAAAAGAGGGAGAATGTATCCAGGAGAGCAAATGAAGGTGGATTATGAAAACACTAGACTTGGATCTCCTTCTGGCTCGGTGGTATAAGAAAAAAATTGGCTCCTTCCCCAAATATTTTTACTCCCTAGATAAAATTATTACTCAGTATTATTATATCAAAAACAGTAGTGTCATAAACCCATCCCCAAATGCTTAATATTCCAGCCACAATTTTTGTGCTTTTAAATGGTGTTTGAAGGAAAAAATATGAATATTTTATATATATTTTTATATGTATATTTCTATAAATAAATAGGATATAAATACTACATTCTAAAATAAATTATAGGCAGCTTTCTCAACAAAAACACTTTTTATAGCTCTCTTTCCTTACCATCCTTTATCCTGGGTGGTATTCTTGGCTGAAATTCCCAAAGAATGTCACAATTTAGTTATATTTACATTTGTCATTCCCAAACTTCCATCCATAAGAATCCAGCCTTGGTGCTGGATTCACTGCAGGTTTGTCCTGCCGGGGCTGCCCAACACCTGCACAACTCCAACAGGAAACACATCCTTTCCTCACAAGTGGCATCCCAAAAAATGGGATGAGGAGAAACCAACTGGGTAATGCTTCACCACAGCACTTTTCTAGTAGAAATGAAAATTCTTGGCTGTTAGAGCTAGAGGAGGAATTAAAGAATGCAGATTTATTAATCCCAGTTGTTCAAATTCCAGCTCACATAACAGCTCTTTACCCATGAGCAAAGTTTCTTATGCTAAAACTTCTTTTGGAAATGTCTGGAATATTTTGGTATTACTGAGTTGTTCATGCTGAGCAATTGATTTTTTTTCTTGGCTCTAATCAGATGTTATTGCTTTGTCTTAATTTAGTTTTATAGCTCTTTAATGAAGGCACTTCCTAAAAGGTAGAAAAGAATCCAGAGGATTTAAGGAGCTAGAAAACTCTTGGAATGTGATTTGTGGTGCGTTTCAGGTAGGAGGGGGCAACTCCCGCTCTCCATCCTCCACCAGCCTGCCCAGCTCTGCAGATGAGATCATTTAGTCAGTTAAAAGTCATCCTGAAGCAAAAACAACTTCCAGATGTTCCTCTAATTTTGCAGGACACTGAACTGTGAACAGTCATTAAACTTCATCCCTTTTGCTTCCTGAGATTTCCAAGACAGAAACAGATAAAAGAATGGGAAAAAAACCCAAGCCGCTGCTGAGGGATAATTGTGCAAAGGAAAACTCTGGTGTAAATGTGTTTGTTGTGGGTATGGGAAAGAGAAAAGGAGCAAAGTGCAAGGGCGAGGCTTGGAAGCTCCATCACTGTCCTGAAGAATGGGATCAATCCCACATCTTGGCGGTGTTGGGAAAGTCAAGTGTTGGAAACCTCCCTGCAGAGAGGGATTTGTTTGACATTTATCACCTCCCTAAAATTAGCTCTGATGGAGACTGAGAGCTTGAGATCTGTCAGGAAAAAGGGGTTTGCTGTTAAAATTAATCTTTACTTGCTGAAGACGAGCTCCTGACTTGTCATCCTCCCTAACCCTGCATAGCTACAGGGAGAATCGAGGATATTTTCTCTTAAAATCCAGGACTGTGAATTAAATCCTCCATAAAATTTTGATAAAGATCTTGCAGCTTCAACTTTAGAAAGCATGTACTTATTAAAACTCCTCTGACTCCATGTTTAATATGTTATTGACATCCAGTAATTAGTTTATCCATGATATCCTTCAATTCTTTTCTGCCAATTAGTGCTGCAGTTTTCACTTTTGCCTGGCATAGAAATAAACAGAGGAAGTACCATTAGATTTTATTCTATTACCTTTTTTTTTTTTTTTTAATAGTCGTTTTCCCACTTCTTTTTCATCCTTTTAATGCTGGAAGATGTGGAGATTTGCCAAAATTCCCCTGACATCTACCCTGCAACACCTCTTTTTTGGGGAGGAGGATTTCAGCTTTAATCTCCCCAGATGATGCTGTCCATAAATTAGCACAGGCTCAGTTTGAGGGACTTGATCTTGCTGCTTTCATTTCTCACGTGACATTTGAACGGAAAACCAAGTGGATTTTAAACCGCTCCAATTTGTATTTACCAGTTAAGAACCAGTAAGATCAGTTCATGTGGTTGCAACATTATTTGGAAAAGACCCAGTATAGCCCTTTTCTATATTTTCCCTGTAAATGGTGTCATTTTACATTAATATCATCTCTGGTTTTGTGGAAGCAGCTCCTGTGTTTTTTTGTTGGTTCTCTGGATTAGACTGGCTGTTATGAATTTGACAACAGTTATCAAATCTCCCCTGCAGCAGATTCACTGTCAAGGATATGATGGTCAAATGTTTCACATATTGCAATCAAACCATTTGTGTTTAGTTTGAAGAATTCCAAAAGAAAGCTGTCAGCTAAGAAATGAAGTTGAAGTAGCCTGAAGCTTTTGGAACATGTTGATCCAATTATGATGATCCACTCATATCCTTCAGCTTTTTTTTTTCAAAATCAATTTTCATTTTAGCTCAGGGGACGGGTTTTTTTTGGTAATGCAGATAAACATCTGTAAGGGTATTTCAGATGTGTTGTTTCAGGAAATTTCTTTTTTTGTGTGCAAGAGACCACTGAACTCCAGGTTGATTTTGCAAGTGGCTTTTGTCTCCAGTGCACACACGTTTATATTATACATCATGCATACATGCATACACATGCAATACGTACTAACCTGAATGGGAATTTTAAAATAGTTTACATGTGTTTGGTTGCTTGAACCTGAGGAGAAAAAACTACAGCAAAACCCTGAGGGCTTAAACTGCCAGCACATAAGGATGGATGTAAAGAAACCTAAACTGTGAGCGTGGTAGACGAGATTTCCAGCTGGTGTTTACCAGGGAAGCTGTTTGTCACCTGCAGGGCTCTGTCCTGGGCAGACACTGCTGCCATGACATGTTGACATAACAAGTCAGTGATCAGGGCTCTCCTTTAGCTGAAAAATACCAGCTGAAACCACTTAATGTTTGTTATTCTGCTGCCAGGTGTTGTTGGGGGTGAGTTGATCCCTGTCCCTTGCGCAGCCTGAGGGTGACACTGAGGTGTGACAGGTGTGAGGGTGAGGACAAAGCCATGCCCACCCACATTGTCCCCTGCCACGGGTACACAGGTGGAACATCAGAGCTGATCCAAGGCTGCCGTGCTGTCCTCATCCCAGATCAAGCATTGACAGAGTGCTGGTTTCACATTCCATGGAAAGTATTTGGAAAACATCATTAAATAAGGAGATATTCCATGGTAATAAGAACTGTCTGGGTGCTATCTCTGGGCTGGATACTGTGTTTGGGGTGATGTCTCCAACAGAGAGGCACAAAATCCCTGATGCTGGGAGTGGAACGAGACCCCAACCATGACTTCATCCCTTTGGACAACATTGCTGGTAGATCCAGTTCTGCTGGAGTTCCCTACAGCCATAAATACCCATTGCTCCCACAGCCTGGTTCTCTTCTTGGGCAGGAGCTCTATAAACTCTTCAAATTGGCAATTAATTCACAATCCAAACACCCACCAAGCTGTGAGTCCGATGACCTTTCAGAGGTCCATAAATGCTGTTCAGGAACCACCTCTATAGAATCTCCACCACTTAACCCAAGAGTAAGAAATGGGTAAGTCCTCCAAATCTCCAGGAACTGAAATTTCACCTTCTCTTCATGGTTCATCTCCAAGCTTTACTTAATGATGATTCTGCTAGGAGAATACACCACCCTGAGATACAGAGGGGCAGCCTGGCTATTAGAGCAAGAAATACTTCCAATTTTACCAATTATGGTCTGAGAGAGAAAAACTGTCTTAATTTAAGTCAAGACTTGGTAGGACCAAAGGTTTCTTGATGGGAACAGGTGCCCAACCACCACAAACAGGCTGTGGTTGGCAAAACCCGTAAAAATACCCCTGATATAGTTGATCTGGGGGACAGTAGTTGATATGGCAGTTCTTATGGGGCACCTGATTCCTTGAGTCATCTCACTGTGGTGGCAGAAAGTCTTTCACGCTGTTTGTCACTGATGTCAGGGGACATCCTGCTCGTTCACTCAGCACAGTGAGCTTGGGACTTGTTGTATTGGCTCTTTTGTCTCGTGAGCTACTGAAAGACACCAAAAACTATTCATTATTGTCAGGTTTTTTGAGGGGTTTAAGATCTTAAACAAGATGTTCATATAGTTTATATGTTTCTTGATTTTTGTGCCAGCATACCTAGAGCTGCAGGGCAAATTTAACCTCTCTTTCAACAGTGTATTTTGTTGAATTGAGATATTAATATCAATTTGATGGTTGATATTTCCCGTGTTATAAGTCAAGGCATAATTGATGGTACTTAAATATCTTTGCACCTTGCAATACTGGATCTGAGAAATTATTTTGGCAAATGCTGGTTTTCAGCAGAAATCGGGTTTATTTTGTTTTAGTTCTAAAGCCCTGGTGTTTCTCAAGGAAATGGAGAGTTTATTTGATAAATCCCAAATAGCCATGAACAGACTCCAAAATGCTGACTTGTGCAAATCAGTGCTGTTCTGTTAAAGTTGAGACTTTCAGCCCTTTCTCTCAAAATTTGCACTAAAGGCGGTGCCCAATTCCCTTTGGATTTTACAGGGAACTGGATCAGCTCCATGAAGTTACCTGGAAAGGAACAGACCCACAGATACTGAACACCTTGCCAAGCATTTTTATGAACTGATGATGGACAACCACACTAAGATCAGAGATCACCTTTCAAACCTTTCGGCCTAAATGTACTTTATCTTGGATTTAGAGTGTATCCATCAAACTTTGAAGTTAAAAAATGAACCAACTGGGGTTTTTCGAGTCCTTTCATGCAGTACAGTAGCACTGCTGTTTGAAAGAATTATTCCAAAATCATTCAAGGTTTTATTTAACTGTAAATATTTATTTTTCATCAAAGGAAGGGATTCCCAGAGGTGGGCAAGGCATCCAGCTGGCATCTTTTCAACAATATATTAATTTTTTGTACACCCTTTTCCAAGCTGTGCAGTCAGCAGGAGTCAGGAGCTGTTGAAGACAAGGTCTCCTGCAAAGGGCAAGTTGCTCATGGATAAACACAATGGGGTATATTCTGCTCTAGAAAGGATTTACCCTGATTTTCTTCTCCCCCAGACCAAAGGTTTGATTTCATTATAAGGCAAAGCAAAACATTTGTTTCCAGTAAAAGCAAAGCATTTTGTAGGGTCCTGAATATTTCATTAGATAATCTTCCCCTAATTTAGGTAAATTTTCCAAATAGTCTATTTTTATAGTAGGATAGGAATGGAAACTGGAATTGGAGGCTCCTCCAGGAGACACCAAACCCCTGTGTTGGGGCAAAGATGAGAACAGCATTGCACAGATGTTCCAGACAAGGGTGGAGCTGCATAAACACAGAAAAAACCCTGTCCAATCTCTCTAGATGCTGAATTGTACAAGGAGCAAAGCACACAAAATTAATACAACTCATGATACTGAAGTAAGGAAAATGCCAATCAAAGTCTCCAGCTGCTGATACAGAGTGCCCCAGAATCCCAGGATTTGGATGAAAACCTGTGTCAGCAGTTAATGACTCACTTGCAAAATGGGGTGATTAATTATTCTTCTGTACGACCACCCGTGGATGCTTTAGCTGTGGCCTGGGATGGATCTGTGCTAGTGCTGCATGACAGCAAACTCCAATCCAGGATGAAAGACTGGGATGTAATTAGCGTTGTACGAGAAAATACCAAGCAAAATATTAATTGCCTACACATCATAAATTTGACCCACGTCAAGTCATTCTGTGGCCATGCCAAGGAAGGAAAATTTTGCAGATGGGTTTAAAGAAGAATCCAGTCACTCTTCCCATACGTGTAGGGTTATTTGGATGAATGGAGAAAATAGGTTTTTTGAAACTATTGGCATCCCAAAACTGCACTGGGTGAAGTAGAAAAGTTCAGATCTTGTCTGGACCAGATTCTCAGCAACCTGCTCTGGCTGTGAGGAGCAGATGGGCCTGGGTGGAATCTGAGGGTCCAGAGGGGTCTGTGGAGACACAAAATGCTGATGGTTTGCTGATGGATGAACAGAGAAGGGCACGGTTCAGTCATATCACAGAGGGAAAAAAATCTGGGACTTCAGCATAGCCTGGAGGCAAAAACACAGGGAGATTTGCAAGTGGATATGAAGTCAGTATTGCTTAAAAACAGGCTAAAGAATGAAAAGGCAAATAATGTGGTGGTGCTTTCCACAATGTTTAGGTACTCATAGGTCTAATCAGCCTGGGGAACAAAGATGAATAATTCCATTTAAATCACATTGAACCAGAATAGGTGGCTCAGGAGCTATGTGAGGACTAGACAGATCAGGAGAGAAGCAAGATGAGCAGGAGGACCAAGTTCAGGCAAGCCCACCTGACCCCCACTGGCTGAAGCTCAGCCCCAGGATGTGTTTTGCACCACGGCACTGAGGGTCCGAGCAAATGTTTTGGGGCTGTTCATTGGTGTTTTCTCCTTAAAGGGAGGAGGGAGGTCCTTGGCCCTTCATGTTTTCTGCTTTAAGCATAAACCCCTTATCAAATCCATGCAGAAACATTGTACAACTTTCAGAGTTGTGTTTAGCTGCTTAAATTTCCAACCTGAACAAGGGAATAATGTTATTTATTTATTTATTTATTTATTTATTTATTTATTTATTTATTTATTTATTTATTTCTCCCTGCGCCTCTGCTCGGGGCAAATACATAAAGATGGAGCATTTCCCACTGGAAGGTTTTGACTCCAGGTTTGGAGGAGTCATTAGTCACGTCACACATGCCAGGTCTGGTGGAATTTGGCAGCGCTGCTTGAACGTTAATGAGGGTAAAGAGACGAACCCTTACCTAAGCTGTGCTGAGGACAGATGCTGATGGTTACAATAGCGTGATAATTCATCAGGAATTCAGTGCTCAGCTTCCTATTAAAACACCCCAGTCAGCCAGGATCAATCCCTACAAATCTGCCAGGAAAGATACAAGTTGGATCAAACAATAACATTTTTACTCAGGCTGCACAGACACAGTTTGGCTCTGATGTGTTTTCCCGGGTGAATTACAAAAGCAGGATTTGGAGATTCTTCCGTCTCGGGAATTAAATGCTCAGAACTATTGGCTGTCAGCTTGAAGAATGTTAGATCTGCATCTCTCCACAATTGTCTTAAGTTTCTTGGAACTGAGCCCAGCTATTAGCAGGGGGTAAATAAGACAAAAATTGACAACAATGTGCATTATAGGGTGAAGCGTGGAAGGCTGAGGTTTAGATGTGAACGGTTAATGGATTTCTTAGAACCGTGGTGTTTGATGCGAAGCTTACCATGTTTTTCAAGCAGGTTCACCTCAGCTGATCTCTGAAATCTTAAAAAAAAAAAAAAAAGAAGAAGTATATTTTATTCCATTTGAAATACCACAAAAATACAGGGTAGCATTTATTAACACGGTGGGATTTTGGGGGCTGCACAGAGCCAGGAAATGGGCTCCATGATCCCTTACAATTCAGGACAGTCTGAGATTCTATGATTGTTTAAAATATGTTTTAAATGTGCATTGTTATAAGTTTGAGTTGGCCAGATTCAGTTTGGCTCTTGATGTGGACCAATGCAGTAAAATGAAAATTACTTGGTGAAATAGGGGTGAAATATCTGTTATTTCCAAGTGTGTTTGTGTTATTTCCAAACTCCTCCTTTTGTTTTTACAACATACAGTGGGTACAAGGTTGTGAGGTCAGATTGAAAGTGATTCTGCATTTTCAGAGAAATGGGTTTTGCTTTGTTTTTTCTGCTGCCTTACATGTTTGGACAATAAGAATCTTTTTTCTCTTCTGTGGCATGAGCTGTGCTTTTTATCCTACAGCACCTTTACTAGGGATGAAAAGGCCCAAGAAAAGAGTGACAGTTTTACCACAGTTCCAATGACTGAACAGCACAGCCGAAATACGGCAAACTTGTAAAAGACCCCATTTTAACAAGTTTCAGGCGAGCACGAATACAAATACCTTGACACAAACCCCAGGCAACATAAACAAACACATATTAAAGCTCAGTTCAGCCAGGTAGCTCAGTGGGAGGTTTCTGAGATGTGCTGTGGCCCTCCTGAATCCCCAGGTTTATTCATGCACAGTTGTGGGGGTGCCAACCCCTTGTCTCGGCGAGCAAAGCCTTTATTCCCTTCTCTTCAGTTCCCTGCTGAAGCAAATTTTTCTGCCTCTCCCTGGACTTACTTTTCTTAGGCAAATACATTCAGTGGTATTTTTCTGTCGGTTCTGGGTGTGTTTCTGGAGTTTCAGTGGGTCCCCCCACCCCTCCCCATGGCGATGCTGCCTGAGCCTCTCCCCAAGCAGCTGACAGAGCTTTGGGAAGAGCTTGGCTGCCTTTGCCTCAATTCCTTCCCAGTTTCACTTTGGAGCCTGAGGTAGGTTTCTGCTCAGATAAATCTGCAGCCTATAATGATGAATTTGGGCACACAGATTCTGAGAACAGTGCGCACAAAATGCCTTTAAAAATTGACTTTACTCAGTTGGGAAATATCATCCCCCTGGCCTGTCCTGTTTTCAGTAACTGTTGTTATATCCCAGTACACCCAATTTATATCTGGAAACCTCTGGAGTTGTTATTTATACAAACAATTCTTGATTTTCTATTTTCTCAGGAAGGAATGAAGGAATTTTTAAGCATTGTGTTCCCGTGATTACAGGTATGTATTATGGGACTTGAAAGGAAATTACTGCCATGTCTATATGGCTGATGGGGTCCATTCAGGCATCATGATGTGCAATGTGAAACTCCCAAAAACTTTGTCAAGGTGTGACTTTGGTAACAAACATAAACCTGAGCCTGAAAATGAGCAGGTGGGTTGTTGCATTTGGTGAGATCACGCAGTCAGCAGGAGTTGGAGTGACTTTGGGTCTTGTTTTTAGCAAAATATCAACCACTTGGGCCTAAGACCCTGTAGAAATATAATGTAATAGCTTAGAGTCACTATTTCACTATTATTAGGTCACCGGTTAGAGAAAATACTAAATGGAAATTATTTGGAATATACCAGCAAGTCCCAGGAAAGTGGGAGAGCAGAAATGTTTGGTGCAGCTTCTCCATGATTCCTGTAAACGAGGAGTTTCCAAGTTCCCATTGATCATTCCTCTTTGCACCATGTGTATAAAACAGCAATTTGAGGTTTCAGGAGTGTCATGTCTGCGTGATGAGTCCATCAATTTTCTTTGGCTGCAGGTTTCCCTTCAGTGGCTGGGAAGTAAATTATGAGAAGCTGAAGGAGAAAGCCATAAATTATTGGGCTCTGCCAACTTCAATATCCGCAGCCTGACAGAGCCTTGATTTGACAACAATCTGCTTGTCAGTCTCTCTTGCAAAATATTAACACGCTCAATTATCGAATGTGTTATCCAACTGTTAAATCTCACGGAGAGAGCAGTCCAAAGTCCAGGGTCAGGCTCCGTTTCTCTTCCTGCGGCAAAGCATCTGCTCAGGCTCTGGAGCTGCTCCTTCTTGGCCCGTGACAGCAGCTTTTCTTTAGGGTTAGTAGGGTTTTTTTAGGAAATTCAGGCTCTTTCTGTGAGAAAGATGGAAAGAAAGGCACAAGTGTTGTTGTTTGGTGTCCCCGGGTGCAGCCAGAGCTTCTGGGAACAGGGAGTGGGAACAGGATGGGCTCAGTGCTCCCCAAATCAGCCTCTTTGAAGATGCAGGAAACAAATGATGTGCTTTACCAAAGCCCCAAGTTTGGGAGGAAGCACAAGGTTATCTTTATTTAAGAGCATTTTATAACTGCTAAATCAAGTGCCTTTTAATCACCAGCACAAAAATCTTATCTTCCTCTGAAAGACCCTTTGGGAAAACCATCCCACTTCAGAGGGATTTTATTCATCCTCCTGTACCTGTCCCAACCTGGTCTGTGCCCTGGTGCTGTGATTTGGGCCTGAACCACCGTCTGGGAGGTGGCAAAGAGCTTGAGCAGCTGAGCTCCAGGTTCCCCCATAGTTTACAGAAGCCAAGCAGAAAGATTTTTTCTCTTTAGAAAAGCAGGAGCCAACGGTGTGTCCAGGAGAGCTGTGGGAGTGCAGGATTGCAGGAGGGAAGGGACACAGGACCACTGGGAAGTGGCCACTGGTCACTGGTTCCATCCCTCAGAGACAGGGATAAGTCTCTAAAGTTGGGGAGAAATCCACATTGCAGTAAAGGTGGGTTGTGCATTCTCCTTCCCCACCCAAAAATATGAATTTTAGGATTATTATACTGGCAATAATGGATTAAATCCATTTAATTTAAGCTAGGAGGCCTCTCTCAAAAATCCCTATGTATTCCTGTGACTACACGTGAGTCCTAAAATAATATCCCTGGTTAAATAAGAGTTGACCACTGGTTTAGAAAGCTCAGAAACACCTCCCACCAGTTTATGTTGGTCAGGTATTTTTATGGATGAGGCACTGATCAATCATTTAACTGCTTGTGTGGAGTTTAAAAAGAAAGTTGTATCTTTAGGAACACTCGTTTGCCTCAGGCAATGCTGATGAACATTAATCTGTCTCCTTATATTGTAAATTATGATGGGCCACTGTAGATAAGGGGTTTGGGCTAAACATTAAAAACAGTCACCTGGAAACAAATAAAAGTGTGAGAAATAACTACATGCAAATTTATCCCCCATTTATAGCATGCTAGTAAATGCTGACATTCGGAGAGAGGGAATGTGGTGCAGGAGGAGGATGTTGGGTTTTGCAATTACAGTCCCAATCCATTCTCAAAAGATTAAAGTTTTACACAGTGGTTGTTCTCGGGAAATTTGCTGAATCCTAATATTTAAGATGAAAGCATAATGAAGGATGATTTTTTTTTTTTTAAAGAATTGTCTGATAGGCTTGGTTTGCCAGTTCCCACTGAAGCAAAACTTTCCTCTGACTTCAATTATCAGTAAATTGTGTTGACCTCAATAAGGGTTTTTGCAGAACTGGACCCATAGCATGAATAGGCTGTTCTGTGCAGAAAAGTGACTGCATGAAAATGGCATCTTCTTACTCATCAGTTCTGCCTCCCGAGGGCACACGAGCTGCTGTGTCTGGCTTTAATGACAGAAATGAGCTTTTGCTGCTCTTTCCTCCTGTGAGACCTTCAGAGCTGGTGGAACCTGGCGGGGATTGGCGCAACAGCTGCAAAATTTGGGTGAGAACAGCTGTGCCCCCCTGGTTCTCCCCACCCAGAGGGATGTGAACCCCCAGGTTGTACCCCAAAAAGGTGTGAGCCCCAAGGCTGTCCCCCAAAAGGGTGTGCAAAACGCAAATTCCCTGTCTGCACACGACAATGAATCAACCATCATTTTCCCACTGGGCTACTCCAGGCCGGGAGCTTTAAACGCTCTCTGTTTGACATCCTCCTGATTTATTGCATCTGTAAAGGTGACCTTAAATATTTTAATGGTAATAATTCTTTCAAGGGCTTGAATCAGTGAATGTGCTGTGTTCATATTTTGGCATTATATACTGTAGGCAATTTAATCCATATAAGCAGTTTCAGTGATATTAACACTGTAGGCAAACTGATACTAAAGTTTAAATGTCAGAGAGAGTTTTCATATTACATCTAGTGCAAACAAAGCATTTTTTCTCCAAGTACTGAGGCATAAAATACCAGGAGATAGTAAAGACAGAGAGTGCCAATGAATCTGAAATAAACAGGAGGTGAAATTTATAGTATTTTCAAATATGTGCCCTATCCAAGGACTGCTGCAGCTGCACAGATCTATAAAATCAGAGATAAGAGAAAAACCTTGTAATGCTCCACAATAAATGCACCTCCACCAGGGTATCTATCTGGATTTCTGTAACTCCTTGGAGATTTACTATTCCACCTTGGATTTATTTCCCACTGTGCATAGCATGGATGGTATTTTATATTTCCTCCATTGCCCTACTCATTATGTAGTGACAGGTCCCAGCTGTAATCACTGTGTGGGGATGTTGCACCACGAGCCCACCCCTTTCAGGAGGGTGCAAACAGAGAAGGGTTGGGATGATCCCACCAATATTTATCCAGTGGTGCTACGGGAGCTTGGGGTCAGGCAGGTTTCCATCCTGTGGCCCCCAAGCTCTGGGTGCCTTCTCGCACTCAATGGGCAGCCAAGACTTTGCCTTACTGGGGAAAAAAGCAAGGATTTGGTAAAAAGAGGTGCCTTCCATGGTTTCCAGCTTGTGGTGAGGTGCTGGGTGCTGCCCATGCTGGGATAAATGATGCCTGTGGCTCTCCAGAGCCACTGGCCCTGGGAAGGTGCACCTGAGCCAGCCAAGCACCGGCTCATAAAACCTGTGACGAATGGTCAGAAGGTTTATTGGCCATGTACTGCTGCTCATGACCCCATAAACCAGCAAGGATGTGTGGAAACACGGGCTGTTTGTTAGGATGTTTGCTTGTTAAATAACCTGACCTGCTCTGAAATCTCCTGCTGGCATCGCCGGGCTGAAAAAGGGGGGCAATTCAGTAAAAATAAGTAAAGCAACCCATGAGTGATGTGTAGGAAGTCACAGGATGAGAGTGGAAGGGAATAACCACCAAGAAATAAAATTTAGGAGAAAATTATGCTCTTTTTTCCTAAGGATTTTTGTCCTTGATTTAATCCCTCTGAAGGTTTGTCACAGCTGTGGTGACCATGACTCCTGGGAATGTTCATCACCATCACTTGGGTGACAGGACCATGGTACCAGACCTGGCAGTGCTTCTTCACCTCAAGGAATTTTGAAGGTGCCTCAGGCAACTGGATATAAGGTGGAAAATCCTACTCCTGTTGGGATGGTGAAAAAGCTTCCATCCTTCCCTGGCTTTCAGGACTTTCAAGCTAAGCCCTGCCAGACCTTGATGAGATGTCCCAGACCAGAAACAAAAAGAGCTCCAGACCCCATGGGAGGAAGGGACATTCTCTGCCATGAGAAGTTTCTTTCACTATTCAGAAAAATCAAACACAAATGACGTATTCCCAGCTGTGTCATTGCATCAAGGTGAACTTTTTGTGCTCCAGGCTGAAGGATTCCTCTGGAACCCTCCAGATTCCTTCTCTCATCAAAAGCCCTTGGCAACAGGATGTGACCATTACCTTTTCTGGCCATGGCTCCTGGGTGAACAAGTGACCCAATTCTCAACTTGAAAATTCCAGAACCTCTCAAACTGAAGAGAAAATGGATGTACTCAAGATCTCATTGCAAATTTCAGTCTTCTGCTGAAACAGAGCCAAGATCTTTAATTCATATTCAGATCCCTAATCAATATTTCAAGAAAATCAAAGCGTAAAGCTCAACCTGAATAATTGTGGTTCTGCCTTCATCCTGATTGCACTTAATTTCATCAGGGTCACACTGAAGAACTCAGGCTTGTTTAATTCTAAACTCCAATGACAGTCAGAGGAACCCAATTTTAGTTGCGACTCTGTAAGATTTTTTAAGTCCAAAGCAATTGAACGGCTTTCTTTGGCCTCCTTAAATTGACAAACTGTAAATAAGGTGCTCTGGAAGGTTGTTTCTCCATAGGAAATGATACCACCATATTTAAAACATATGTAGAATGACTTGTGATAACTGCTACTACCTCAAATAGATGATAAACCAATAAATTAAATAGCACATAAAATGATGAATTCTGGTAGACTTAAGGTGATAGAAGATAATTGGAGACTTCACTGCTATTTCCATTTTTAACGGGGTTCTGTGGCAGTACGTTCTGGCAGCAGGGCTGGAAAGGTAAATTAATCTTTATGCATCATCATCAAACAGTGTAAACACGGCCAAAGTTAATTAGGACATAATAGATTGTTAAATGTCTGCCCCTCAGAGGTGAGATTGCTCTGGCAAGTGACTGCAGACTATCAGGCAATATCTTCTTTAAAATACTGGTGGTATCTTTTCCATCCCTCTGACAGCAAACCCCATGGAAAAGCCCTGCCAGAGAGGAAGCTTTCCACAGTCCCAGGACCAAACACAAATCTGCAGTGAAATATTAATGAACTGTGCCCCGAGGTTGTACTGCTTTGGTGGTAAAAACTCTTGTTTTACTGCAAAAAAGCCAATGGGAGTCATTGAAATCTCCACCTGGGAGAGGGATGGCAGTGCTGGGCCTTCCCAGCTCATCCTCCCACAGCCATGGACATCCTGTCCTGCTGGGCTTGGAAAACCCATGGAGAGAGGGAACTGGGCTGAAGTAGGTGTGGAAGAAGAGCAAAAATCTTACTGACATACTGTCTTTTAGACATATTGCACATTAAGGAGGGAAATGTAATGCAGTCTCTTTCTCACTCCTATTTCTGATACTGGCTTTTGTCATTAGCAGCTCTGTTCCTGTGTGATTTTCTGAGCCCATTGCACTGTCACCCCTCTTTCCATGACAGCAGTTGAACTTACACTTATATATATATATATATATTTATAATTTACTACACTCTTGTTTCTTTAAAGGACTAAGTTCACTAATTGAACACAAGGTGATAATTTCTGGTTTAAAAGTAGCTGCAAAATGTAGTTCAGAAAGTTTTCTGCGACAAATGCCGGCAAACTATTTCTGAAAAGAAAATATGTTTTATTGAACAGTTTCAATCTGGATTCAATGTCTCTACAGTGTAGACAGAAGAAAATTCAGGCCAAAAATATATTTTAGTTTCAGGGGAACATTAATTGTGCCTGCTTTAAAATTCATTTTGTAGTATGGGTTTGATGTGTCAAGGTCACAATGCAAAGTGGCAAAACTGGCCAGATGAGAGTGGCAGATCTTTTTAATGCTGTCAAATACCAAAAGGTGTCTTAATAACTGGAAATCAAACTGCAGCATCTTGAATCACTTGATTGCTCCAAGGCTCTTTTTGGAGTTCAACTTTCTTGAGTTTATTTCCTGATAATTGTGTTAAGAGTTTTCTGCTGCTCAATTGCCTCAGGAATTAGGATATGGTTTTGAGAGCAGGGGAAGGACTCCCCTGCTAGCACAACTCTCCAGAGCAGAAAACATTTCTTATTATGGAAATTATCATAGTTATTGAATGGAAAGGGGAAAAAGTAATTTCAGAGCTGTGGAACAGACCTGCTGCAGACCACCACATTGCACCCATCTTGTTAATTGGGATAAAACAGCAGGGAAGACACAAAATTTTAAGTTCCCAGCTTTACTCGGTCACTACCATCCTTGCAGAGGGGTTGTGCATACTTTAATTTCTATTTTAAGTCTTTAATTCACTTTTTAATTCCCTCTTTGCTAATTTATTATGTTTTGCTCTTTGTTTGCACCATCTAAAACTAAACCAGTTTAATCCTCGTATATCTCAAAGTCAGACTCCACCCCTGCATTTGCTTTTTCATTTCCACTCTTTGGTAATAGCTTTTACAAGCAGACCAGTTTAAATTCTTAATTTTGTCTAATTCCTCTAAATGCACAATGATTCTTCAACTGGAAAGGAAAGAGAGTAGCTCGGAATGATCCATATGTTGAAGTACTGTATTTTCATCGTTTAAATGATAAACTTCCCATCAAATATCCACAAATGTACATTCATGACTCCCATCCAATGATCTATTGGCCAGAGGCACATACATTGTTTTAATTTATTTTGGAGTAAAGGTGCTTTCCTGCCGAGTTTGGATAAGCTTGCTATGCACCAAACAGATGTTCAATAAAAGAGACTTTACTGAATATGACAGAGAAACTCAGGGAGAGAGGATGAAGGAAGGAAAATTACAGGATGTGTGGATTCCTGGTTCATGAAACAACAGGCCACACTTTTATGGATGGAGCAGTAATGAAACAGAAGGACTGGGGATGACCTGGAGGAAGGTGGTGCCAACGTGTTGCTTGTGGTGGAATTAACTTTGGAAAACCAACTGTGGGAGCACACAAAGTCCCCCTCGTCCTCTGATGAATACAAATAATTCCTCCCATCATGGAAAAAACACCTGGCAAAATTCAGTTGCAGGATCTGGGAGAATTACAAGGTCTGGATGTGAGCGTGTGAGGGTTTCTTCCCACCCTGTGAAACACCCAATTTTGCTCTCAGAAGGGAAAAGTGATGTTTAAAACACCCAAGCCTTACATCTGTTCAGGCTTTTCCTGTCTGGAGAAAGGTGCTATTTAAGGAGGAGGTGAGGAGCACAAAGCCAGCCGGATTCATTGGGAGATCAAAGAGGGAATGCTGCCTTTGAGATAAAGATGGCTCTGCTTTGAAAGGTTCCTGCTTTGCTGGGGATGTCCACCCACCACGTGGGACTGCTCCTCCTGGGAGACACACACCAGGAGAAAAGCACCTCCTCTGCCTGCTCCCGGGGAGCTCAACTCCCCATTTTTGGATGTTTCCATCAAAGAGAGACTTGGTGCCCGACCTTCTCCAGTCCAGCCCCGCCTTCGAGCCGGGCAGCACGATGGGGATGGGCCTCCACCTTGTGACAGAGAGCTGACTCCATGGTGTGACTTTTAAACCTGGAAAATTTTAACACTCCACTGGAAAATTTCTTATTTGCAAGATGTGAACCCCAATGTTGATTTGCCAAGGAAGAGGAATTGGTATTTTCCACCCTGCAATCTGCTATGCTTGTCCAGGGGCAGTCCATAACCAGCTTTCCTCACTCTACCTTCCAACTATGGATGTGACAAGGTAGTGAAAACTTGAAGTATTTAAATATTTTTGTGGGCATTTTGGCAGAATCTGATGGTACAGAAGATGGAATGGCTCCTGCAGGTGTGGCTCTTCCATCAGAGCTCTCCATCTAGATTGATATTTTGAAAATCAGTCCTAATAGCAGTGGAAATGCCTTGGAATGTGGTGTAGGACAACCAACATGTGAACCTCATTTGGCTGCCAAGGCTTTCTCTTGGTGTAATGGAATGGAGAGAAAAGGTAAGAAGGGGTTTCTGGAAAATAATTGAAATTCAAAATAATTGAAATTCAAAATAATTGAATTTTAAAAACTTTCATTCAGGAAATTCTCAGCTTGGCTTAACTCTCCTACATTCACTTCTTTAGAAGGAACTTTCTTTTTACAACCTCCAAAATGTGTGTTTTCATGTAGACATGAGATAATAAAAGAAAAATGAGTAGGATATATTGGGAAAGACAGCAAAAATTCATGGCAAAAGAGGAGCTGATAGAAATAAAAAGTCTAAGTGGTAACTGGCGTCAGACCTAACTACTTATTTTTTTAAGAAGCTGCTGAGATGCTGACCTGGATGTTTACCAGGCTCTTCCTGGGTAGATCTTGCTGGTTACCAGCAAGTTGAGATGAGAAAGTAACTCAGCTGTGGGATGTGTGATGAGCTTCTCCAACATACACATGGAGATTTGTTAATTTGCAACAGGGAAGCAACACTGTCCCTTTAATAATAAATTATTTTATAATTTATTATTAAAGCCACCAGCCATTCAGGACCAAGGGTGAATAAACAGGAGTTTGCAACATGAAGTAGGATTCTGTGTAGATTTACTGAGCCCTTCCTACGTGTGAGTATCTACAACCAGGAGTACCAAGTCTCCACTGCTGCTGATGAATTCACACATGATGATGAAGTTTCCAAACACTGAAGCCTGGGCAATATTTTTCACAAGATGGATTGGCAGCTTTAATAATCCCCAGATCCCAAACACATATGAAACAAGCCCTTGATGAGAAAGGTCTGATTACAAATAACCTGCAGAGAGATGAAAGCTCGTTTTTAATATCTGGTTTTTTAATTCTGCCTTCGACTTTCAAGAGGCTTCAAAAGAAGGCAAAGACTAGAAAACAGTTTGATTTAATACTGTTAGATGTGTGAAATAAAATGCTGGACAATAAGAGATGTAAAACAAGCAACAAGTGCAAACGACTTAAATCAAATTAAAGAGCTAATTGAAAATAATGGAATGAAACCCTTTTTTGGTTGTTTTTATTCATCTGGTTTTCAGCACTGTTTGCAACAGCTTTTTTTT